>ML336759.1:0-187789 GCA_005239505.1 Nicotiana paniculata | reverse complement strand
GACACTGAAATTCAACAGAAACCTAAAAAATTAAATTATTTAGCAAATTTGTAGGTGTATTTAATAGGTAAAAAATCACATGCTCACAACCGCCGCGAGCTCCAAATCATGCGTCGGGTAATTCTTATCGTGATTCTTGAGCTGCCTAGAAGCATATGCTATAACCTTACCACATTGCATCGATACACACCCCAAACCAACCCTTGAAGCATCAAAATACACCACAAACCCTTCTGAACCTTCGGGCAAGGTCAACACTGGTGCTGAAGTCAATCTTGATTTCAATTCTTGAAAACTCTTTTCGCAAGCATCAGACTACTAAAACTTAACCGCTTTCTGCGTCAGCTTAGTCAATTGGGAGGCGAGGGTATAGAATCCTTCCATGAACCTCCGATAATATCCAGCCAAACCCAAGAAACTGCGGATCTCCGTTGGGGTCGTTGGTCTAGGCCAATCCTTCACTGNGAGAATCCCTCCACGAACCTCCGATAATATCCAGCTAAACCCAAGAAATTGCGGATCTCCATTGGGGTCGTTGGTCTAGGCCAATCCTTCACTGCTGCGATCTTTTGGGGATCAACCCGAATCCCTTCCCTGGAAACAACATGGCCCAAAAAGGTGATTGATTCTAGCCAATACTCACATTTTGAAAACTTTCCATACAACTGGTGCTGATGTAGGGTCTGTAGGACTTCCTTGAGGTGATTAGCATGATCTTCCTGACTTCACGAATAAACAAGGATATCGTCAATGAAGACTATCACGAAAGAGTCAAGAAATGGTTTGAAAACCCGATTCATAAGATCCATAAAAGCTGCTGGGGCGTTGGTTAGCCCAAAAGACATTACCAAGTATTTGTAGTGCCCATAACGAGTCCTCAAGGAGGTCTTAGGAATATCCTGCTCCCTGATCTTTAACTGATGATACCCGCACCGTAAATCAATCGTTGAGAAGAACCTAGCACCTTGCAATTGGTCGAACAAATCATCTATCCGAGTCAATGGGTACTCATTTTTATGGTGACCCTGTTGAGTTGCCGATAATCAATGCACATCCGAAGCGATCCATATTTCTTTCTGACAAAAAGGACCAGTGCGCCCCAAGGCGACACACTAGGCCTAATGAAACCCTTTTCTAGAAGGTCCCTCAATTGCTCCTTTAACTCCCTCAATTCTGCCGGCGCCATCCTGTAGGGGGAATAGATATTGGCTGCGTATCTGGCAATACATCAATCCTGAAATCAATCTCTCTATCTGTTGGAATCCCAGGAAGCTCATCCGGAAAAACCTCAAGAAACTCATTCATGACAGGTACGGACTCGGGAGCAGGCACATCTGAAGTGGTGTCTGCAACCCGGACCAAATGGCAGATACACCCCTTCCTAATCATCTTTGAGGCCTTAAGTTAGGAAATAAACCTGCCTCTTGGACAAACATCATTCCCCTTCCATTCAACAACTGGTTCCTTAGGAAACTCGAGCCCCATAATTCTAGTTCGGCAGTCGAGTTTAACAAAGCACGAGTAGAGCCAATCCATCCCCATGATAACATCGAAATCTACCATCCCTAGATCAATAAAATCGGTCGTGGTATCCCGGCCACACACCGTGACAACACAATTCCTATAGACTCGCACGGCCGTAATAGAATCAGCAATCGGAGTCGACACGGAGAACGACTCATTAAGTTGTTTGGGTTCTATCCTAAAACATGAAGCAATAAATGGAGTAACATATGACAAAGAAGAATTGGGATCAATAAGAGCATAAACACCATGTGTTTGAACAGTCATAATACCTGTGACAATATCTGAAGAAGCCTCCGCACTCTGTAGACCACTCAAAGAATAGAACCGACTGGGTCTCCCTTGAACCCGTGCTCTACCTCTAGCTGCATTACGCCCTGCTAGAGCTGGAGGGCCGACGACTGGAGGGCGTGTTGAAGATGTATCGACTGACGAACTGGATGGTTGAGCAGTGCCCCTACCTGTGCCCTGACTGGGTGCATGGTAGTCTCCCTGAACATGGCCTCTCTCTCCGCATCTATAGCATACCGGTATATCCAAGTAACAAGGCTCATAATGAAACCTCCTAAACTTAGGTCACAGGGCCCTCCGCTGCTGCTGGAACCTCCCACCTGAACGACCTGACTGATGGAATCTCCTGCTATCTGAACCTGGTCCAAAGCGGCCTCCCTACTGATGATTGTGCCCTGATGGCGGCGCATTAGCTGATGACTGAGCATAGGACTGAGATGGCCCTGATGACCCTCTCCCAAAGGCTGATCTCCCACATGCAACTGAACTCACAGGGTTGCCCGCTGACCGGGCCCTACTACCATTCTCTCTCCATTCATATCTTCAACTTTTGAGCCTCGGTAGCTTGGGAGAATCCCACGATCTTCAATAATTTATATGGGAATGCAAGGTAGTTGTAGTAGCCTCATTGATAACCAAGGGACCAAGGCCCTGAACAAACCGGCAAACTCCGGCCTCCATAGTCGGCATCACGTGGATAGCATACTTGGACAAGTGCACGAACTCCATATGATACTCCCACACACTCCTGTTTCCCTGCTTGAGGACCTCAAATTTTGTAGCACGAGCTACCATAGTCTCGACAGGCAAGAAATGATCCATGAAAACACCTACAAACTCATCCCACCTTGCCGGAGGGCTCCCCTCCCCATGGGAATCCTCCCACATTTCAAACCACGAATACGCTGCTCCCCTCAAACGATAGGAAGCTAACTCAACCACCTCTGTCTCTGTAGCCTTCATAACCCGAAGAGTCTTGTACATCTCATTTATAAAATCCTGAGGGTCGGCCTCTGGGTCTGCCCATGTGAACTTTGGAGGGGCTAACCGCAGAAACTGGTTGACCCTGGAACCTGAAGAATCCTCTTGCTCACTAGAGGACGCGGGGCATCACTTGATCATTGGGCCTAGGAGGCCGCTAGCTGAGTCAACATCTGTATAGCTCCCCTGAGGTCCCCATCATAAATACCGGGACCAGAAGCTAGGACTGGGCAAGGATCAGGAACATCAGCGGGAGGGACTTTAGCACCCTGCGCTAGAGCAGGAATAGGAATAGCCTGGCCTGAGATGGAAGAGTCAGGCAGATTCAGGGTCGGGGAATCATTCTCACACGCACCATCTGATAAGGAATTTATGAGCACTCCTAGGGTGGCATTGGCCTCTAGGCCGAGTCGGGCTCTCTTCTTGGGTGCCATTTATTGAAAATTAGAACAATGCACGAATTACAGATAGACAACCCCACCTTCCACCACATCGCACGATACAGAATAACAATAAAGGATATTTTCCTAAATGTCCATGCAGCCCTCTAATTATAGATGTGGACGACAACACACCGATAAGAAGGGCTCTACGAGACACGACTCCGAGACATCCTAGGACACTTTTAAAAACCTGGCTCTGATTCCAAGTTTGTCATGCCCCAAAACTGAAGGACGAGACCGGCGCCTAACTGGATGAGCCCGGTCAAGCGGACCTGGATTGCCTTTCCTACCCAATGCATTTCCCCATATCATAATGTACATTTTATAGGTGAAAAAGCAAAATAGAATCAAAGCGTGCATTTACAACATAAATCCCTTTGTTCTTTTAACATTTTCAACATTTAATCTTCCCAAAACATACATTCTAAAACACAACAACCCCGATATCGGATCGTGATTCGAACGAGTACGAAAACTACCCAAAATACATATATACAACCCACATAATGTCTACAGAGCCTCTAAGAGTACTATGAGCTTACATAGACTTTCCCGCAACAAGGCCCCGACTTTTCCTTTAAAGACATAACATATGCAAAAGAGAATGATATAGTCTACACACGGCCCCGAGAGGGAATAGGGCTGACCAGAACCGCTGAAGGGATGAAGAGAAGGCACCACTATCGGCGGTCGGAGCTACCCGCTATAAGATCACCTACATCCATATAAAAGATGTAGAGCCCCCGAAAAAAGGGTCATTAGTACCATGGAATAATACTAGTATGTATGAACAAACTTTACCTATGTAAAATCAAACAATACACATATAAGAGGCAGTTAAAGAAACCCATAAAAATATTGCACAGAGATACAAAGAATTACAAATGAGTTTTCCACAATTTCTTATTCCAATTGTTCCCTGTTGCGGCGTGCAACCCGATCCCACTGTACAATCACATTTCACCCTTATTACTTCTCAACCTTATTTATTCTGTTGCGGCGTGCAACCCGATCCCACCGTCCAATCACATTTCACCCTTATTACTTCTCAACCTTATTTCTTTTGTTGTGGCGTGCACCCGATCCCACCGTACAATCACATTTGATAGCAACAACAACCAACAATTCAATCACAAGGATTTTCATCATTAAGAGTATAAATTTATGACAACCATTAACCAAAAGGAATCAAGGGCACAATAATTCTTACCAAGCAGTGAGTCACATACGGTATTGCCACAATCATTTAGCTCAATTAAATCAATCTACAATTCCTACCCATCATTTACTACACACCCTTTAGCACTTAGATAAATTCAAAAAATCGGGTTCGTTATCATTTCTTTCATTCAGTAGCACATCCTTTCATCCCAATATGTTCAAGTGTTTAACGAGTTTTGCACATAATAGAGTAAGCACAAAGAATCACCTTTCACAAACTCTTACGCCTCAACACCGTAGAACTATCATTTCACATATGCGTAAGCAAGGGACTCATACCAAATGCTCGGACACCAACAAGGTGAATCTACAAAGATTAAAGTTAGCTATACATACCTCGAGTTGGATTTTCCCCTTTTAGTTTCTATCACGAATCACAGGACCTTCTAACGCCTTCAATCTAATTTACAATGTGACACATTCAAACTTAGAGTTAGGAACCTTGAACTCATTTGGGTATTTTATCAAATACTATATGGTCCCTTTAGATTAACTAGCCCCCTTTTTAGTGAAAGGTTTCCCTAACCTACTTCCCTTTACTAGATTATAGTAGATTATTCATATGCATGCAAGGACTTAACCTATGTGTGTTCTATTATAACTAGAATCTACGACTTTTTCGAAATGGGGTGAAGACTTACCTCTTATGGTGAAGACGATGACGACTACTCGATTCATTCCAGGCCCGAGTAGAGATGGAGGACCAATTTGGGGAAGATGCCGACTTCTCTCACTAGAACCCACTCACTTCTCTCTATTTTGATCATATAGTCATTAAAAAAGAAAGGGGGTAAGTGTTTTATTAGTCTGGGGTCGGGTATAGAAATTATAAATTAAAGCCCCGAAGCAGGAAATGTGGTCAGGAATGCGATGGCATTTCTGCTATGCGGTTCACATTCCTGTCGCATAAATGGCCCTCAAATAGGCCCAAAGGGGAACCGGACTGCCCATGTATGCAGCCACTATGCGGTCCGTATACCTGTTATGTGATCTCATAGTGCGTCACATAACCTTATCGCAAAAATGAAGGTGCAGGGATGCGATAGTTATGCGGCCTGCATTCATGAAATGCAATCGCATTATGGGCCGCATAGCTGTCCTCAAATTCGACATCATACTTTCTAGGTATGCGACCACTATGCAGTCTGCATACCTGATCTGCGATCGCATAGTGGATCGCAGATTCGCGCAGTTCTGGAAAATTTCATCTTTTAAGTCTCGAGGTGGTTTTACTTCAAAATGATCGTTTTAGGAATTTCCACAGTTATAACAACATGGAGACCTATTCGGGCATTGTTTTAAGTTAAGAATTTTTATGGGTCTTTACATATATATACAAATATATGTGTATATGATGCCATCTGGTCATGGGTCAATGTAAATGAATGCAATGCATGAGAAGTACGTCACAAAAATATTTCGGAGTGTCATAAGGTCATTATGCCTTTGATTAATATCATGAAATAAACTTTATCAACTTACTAGTTTCTGAGACCCATGAACAAATGATAGAATAATATGACACATGATAATTCAAGAACATAGGCACCTCTAATAGCTCTATGAATAGAGTCATTTATGGAAGTTGTGCATTTGCTCGTTTCGTTTGTGTCGTATAGATCATGACCAAAAAAGGGATAATCTTAACATACCTGAGACGATTCTCTTGACAATCCCTCTAACGTACGTGGATGCGACAACACGTAACAGCGAATCGAAGTAGAAAAAGTCCGTACGATATTCTTAAGAAAGATTGTACCGGGCTCCCTTAGAATTGCAAATCCCGTTGCTATTTTATTACATAGTCTCGCATAAATTTTGTGGCTTCCATTCGATAGCTTAGCAAACATAAGCACCTCACTTTCTTACTGATATGGGAAAATCCGTATGTTGCCTCTTAAGAGCATCTCACTTCATAAGAGTTTTTTGTAATCCACTGCATTCTAAATATATCGTCTTTATCAAAGAGAGTGGCCCCGCTTTAGGATGACTAATCTTTGGCATTAAGACCCCTACATGCCACATATTTTAATGACTAAGAGTAATCTTGGGCTGCCACGTTAAAGAGAATGATTATACTTATCCAAATAATCTAATTAATTAGTAAATCTCCCACTAAAGTCACCAATTATCCAATTATCCACATAATTAAGAATTATCTCAAATTACTTAAAATACTACTCACTTTTATCACACCTTATAGACCTTACTATCATGGTCATGTGGTACCTTTGATGGTACTAATCCATAAATATCGGGTATTATAGCTCGGACCGTATTTTATCCCAACATGACAAACTTCGACGAAACTTACTTTATTTGATTCGCTTACCCTCTCACCTTCACGAATTTACTTATCACTTGCTTGAAATAGCATAATACTTAATAATCTCAAAATAGCCTCATTCACGAATTTACGTCGATTAACTTACGATGAAACTTTAACGTATGAAAATGTGGGATGTAACAGAAATTATTGCAAATTTTGTGTTCAAATGCCGTAAGAATCTATCTGATTCCTTCTCCTCTGCTCGAAATAAGGGCAAGAAGCCTTCATGAGTTCTACCGGATATATGGGAGGATCTGCTGAGGCAGTGGACCACCGAGAAATTCGAGAAGTGGAGTGAACAGGGAAAGAAGACGTGAGCATCTAAGAAGGGTGGCTCCTTGCTCTCTGTGAGTGCAAGGAGCATGGTGACTGCGAGGAGAGTATTGGTAATTCCTTAAAATATTTACATCTATTTTTATCAAACTCTATTTATATATTTTAATTTAGTTAACACATTTTATTATATTTGTATGAAAAAAAATATGGGAGGAAGATGACTCATAATGAGTTCTTCATGGAGACTCACATCCGGAAGAAGAAGGCACCGACAAATCCTACTATATGAGTCGAGTACCGGGTAGAAACTTCATATGTATGTTTCATAACTACTATAACTTGAAATTAGTATTTATAATGTTATATAATTAATAATTTTCTATCTTCTAAATAAAAGGGTCTCTACAAGGCTAATGTGGAGGAGTACACTCAGATCTTACCATCGAATGAACAAGGCGAGCAACCACCCATTTCAGACGAAGAATCGCAGAGGATATGGTTGGATGTTTTCGGTGGTCCTAAAAATAGATAACATACATGTATTGGTAAAAAAGAGTTTCACATGTAAGCCAACTCTTGAAAAATCAGCCAGCTATGTGGACACAGGAGAACGCGACAACTGTATGTGATTCTTTAAAGAGGTACGGAACAAAGAGGCACGATTCAATAAACCCACGAGCTCATCGGCCACGTAGAACTCAACCTGATCAAGAGAGGGAAGAGACACGGTCAGAATGAATTTAGACAAAGATACGGGCAGATTCGAGGACCCACAATTGATTACTCGTACGTTATGTAATTGTACCCCAATTATCGTTACCCTTTGTAACGCCCCATTAATGTCATAATTAGTCATTAATGGGCAATCATAGCAAGAGTTGTACGTTATATCAAGGAATCTCCAATATAAGGAAGGGAAATACAGCTTGTAAAGGCATCTGATTCTCGAATACAATCTACTTTGCTTTTCAATATTTTTGCAATATTGTCTATTATTCACTTTTCTCTGTTTCCTTGATTATCAGTAACCCGTGTTTATCCTAGAAATAGATTTAGTCAAAGGATCTAATTCTTTGGTTAAAAAAATTGGTTCAGTTACCGGGAATCTGATAATCATTGTTTTCTTTTCAATTTCAAGAGATATCCTCTGAACTATGTTGAACTCCAACGACAACAGCCAGCAAAGGAATGGAACCCCAGTTCCATCACCTTCAAGAACCCCACGTGGTTCAAGGGAAAAATCCCCAGAAAGATACAACAATTATAATAATGATCAAACAGTGGAACAAGATCACGTAAAGCAAATGATTGCAGAGTATGTGAGTCAAGCTTTGCAAGAATTCGCGAGGGGATTACCGGCAACGTTAACTGCACCACGGACATCACCCCCAATAATACCATCACCATGGAAAATCCTCAATCTGGGTTGGCAAACTCAGGAAGGGGAGATACTCCTAATGAATCTCTCGAAGCGAGACCAGGTATATCTGATAACTCTAAATTTCTAAAATTTACTGCTAACCATGCAGAAACAGATGAAAGAGCAGAACGATCGCATCAAACAAATTCCTGGAGTTTCGCCTATTATCAAAGGCATTGATGTTGATAGGTATTCTCAACAACCTTGGAAGCCAAGTGCGGCACCCTTGCCTATACCCAAGAAGTTTAAAATGCCTGACGTTCCAAAATATGATGGAACAACTGACCCTTGTGATCATGTGACTGCTTTCACTACCGGAGTAAAAGGCAACGAATTAACAAAACAAGAGATTGAATTAGCCCTTGTCAAAAAATTTGGGGAAACACTTACCAAATGAGACCTAACCTGGTATTCTCTTCTCCCTGAAAATTCTATTGACTCTTTTGCTGAGCTTGCAGATTCATTTATAAAAGCAAAATATGGTGCACAAAAAGTTGAGAAAAGAATGGAGGACATATTCAAAATAAAATAAGGAGACACAGAACTACTCTATGAGTTTGTAGACATGTTTCAACGAGAAAGAATGCAATTACCCAGGGTGCCTGATAATTGGGCAGCCATGGCATTTGCAAGCAACGTAAACGATAAAAGCTCAGAAGCCACGAGACGACTTAACGAAAGTCTAAGAGAATTCCCCGCTACAACATGGAACGATGTATACAACAGGTATATTACTAAACTCAGAATCGAGGAAGATATCATTGCTCGTTCAAGAGATGAAGATCATTCCAGATCCATACGTCATGAATCAGACAAAAGATTAGGTTAAAACAAGTACGATCCTTACTTAGGACCCTCAGGACGTGATATTCGTCCCAGGTTCGAAAACACTAGGTCAGACTATACACCACCAGGAAGAGACGTAGTCTCAGCCTCATCTAGATCCAGAAAAGATCAACATGAATGACCTAGAGGTAATCCCCAGTTACAAGGTTATGTGGCCCAAAGAGATGCGATCAAATCCAAATAGAAAGAACCAAATCACTGATGTGAATTCCATAACGATCATGGGCACAAGACTGCGGATTGCAGATTTTTACAAGGTGAAGTAGAAATTTATTGATACAAGGCAATTTAACAGAATTGTTTAGTGATAAAGGTAAAACTGCATATATGAGGAACAAGCAGGAGCCCCCAAAGCCTCCTTCTCCAAAACGAACCGTCAACGTGATACACGGAGGTCAAGAAGTAAACGGAGTAGTCTGCAAAACGACCACAAAGTTCACAATTACACATGGAAAACGGGTTTGTGAAAATCCGGAAGCGGACGATAGAACCTTCAATGATGCAGATATTGGCGGATTAATGCTTCCTCACAATGATGCTATGGTAATATCTTTACTTATTCATGACACTAACGTAAAAAAAGTGTTGATTGATCCAGGTAGTTCAGTCAATATCATTTTGCTAAGAGTCATTGAAGAAATGCTATTGGGGAATCAAATAATCCCAAGGGCACGAGCCAACTCCACTGTTATAACAAAAGGAGAAATTGAGCTTAGCTCTTATGCTGATGGGGTGATTAAAACATCAGGTTCCAAGTCATCGATAATGACATGGCTTATAACGTAATCATGGGAAGTCCATGGATCCACGACATGAAAGAAATACCCTCCACCTTGCATCAGGTAATTAAATTCCCTCTGAATAGGGGATTCAACAAATTAGAGGCGATCAGCAAACCGCAAGAAATAAAAATTCCGTGTACACTACAACAAAAAGGTAGAGATGGAAGAATCGAAAGATAAGGGAATCTCCCAAGCAGGTAATGCTGCCCAAACAGGCATGGAAGAAATTACTACCTAAACAGGTACATGAGGTATTATTGCTGAAACAGGTACGAAAGAAAATACTTACGAGAAGGTGAATCAAGTTACCACAAAAGGTGCATTAGACCATACGGATGCAGATTCCATATTGGACGTCATTCATGAACAGGAGGAAGACGAGCACATCAAAACAACTACGGAAGAGCTCGAAGTTGTTCCATTTTCTGAACAAAAGCTTGAACAGAAAGTGTATATAGGCACGAGGTTGGGCCCTAGTCGAAGAGGTAAGTCAATTGATTATTTAAAGGCTAACGCAGACTGCTTTGCGTGGTCCGACTCAGATATGACAGGCATCCCACTAGAAGTGATGACTCATAAACTAAATGAAGATCCATCCTTCGTACCTGTTAAGCAAAATAAAAGAAAGCAAGGACCATTCGAGAACCAAGTGATTGACGAAGAGGTACAGAACTCTTGAAGGTTGGTTCGATACGAGAGGTAACGTACCCTAACTGGCTAGGTAACACCGTTGTAGTACCTAAAAAGAATGGCAAATGGAGAGTATGCATAGATTATAATGACTTAAATAAAGCATTCCCAAAAAATTCATTCCCATTACCACATATATATCAAATGATTGATGCCACTATAGTTCATGAATTATTAAGCTTTTGGATGCATATTCTGGTTATAATCAGATTAAAATGGATCCCTCGGATGAGGAAAAAACCTCCTTTATTACAAACAGGGGGACTTATTATTATAAAGTCATGCCTTTTGGCTTAAAAAATGTGGGAGCCACATATCAAAGGCTAGTGAGCAAGATGTTCCAGGAACATCTAGGAAAAAAAATGGAAGTTTACATTGATGACATGCTGGTAAAATCAACACGGACAGAAGACCATTTCCAGCACCTCTCTACTACTTTTGATATTTTACGCATGTATAATATGAAGCTAAATCCAGAAAAATGCACTTTTGGAGTGCAATCAGGTAAATTTTTGGGTTTCCTTATATCGAACAGAGGAATTAATATAAACCCCGCTCAAACTAAAGCTATAGAAGAAATAGCTGATATTTTAAAAAATAAAAAAGAAGTTCAAAGACGAACAGGGAGAATAACAGCTTTGGGAAGATTTATTTCTAAGTCTTCCGAAAAAAGTTTTAAATTCTTCTCAATTCTCAACAAGAAGAATCAGTTCGAATGGACTGAAGAATGTCACCAAGCCCTCAAGAATCTAAAGATTTATCTATAGAAACCACCGCTGCTTTCAAAGCCAAAAAAGGGGAAAGATTGTACATCTACCTGTCTGTTTCAGAAGTTGCTGTAAGTGCAGTACTGGTAAGAGAAGAAAAAGGTAAGCAAACACCTATCTACTATATAAGTAAAACTTTACTAGATGCTGAAACTAGATATCCACATCTGGAAAAATTAGCCTTAGCTTTAATAATGGCATCTAGAAAATTACGACCATATTTTCAATGTTACCCAATCACCGTTGTGACTTCATATCCTTTAGGAAATATTCTGCATAAACAAGAATTATCAGGAAGATTAGCCAAGTGGGCCATAGAATTAAGTGAGCATGAAATAATCTATCAGCCTATGACTGCAATTAAGTCTCAATACTAGCTGATTTTATTGTTGACTTTAGTAATAGCATTATCCCTGAAGTAGGAAAAGAGTTGCAACTTTTTAACGGTGCTAATTCAGGTCTATAGACCCTATTCACCGATATCTCCTCAAATATAAAAGGTGTCGGCTTAGGCATAGTCTTAATATCACCCACAGGTGAAAAGACACGACAAGCTATCAAGTGTTATCCTATAGCTAACAATGAAGCAGAGTATGAAGCTGTTATTGCAGGGCTTGAACTCGCACGGGAGCTCTCAATCGAGAAAATCGTGATCAACAACGACTCTCAACTGGTAGTAAATCAGATGCAGGGGACTTACATCGCCAAGAGACTCGAATGCAATAGTATCTTGAAAAAGCACGAGAGCTCGTGAGACAATTCAAAACATGGAAAGTAATGCAAATACCTAGAGAGGAAAATGCAGAAGCAGATGCATTAGCTAACCTCGAAGCAGTCACAGAAGCAGCAAACAAAGATAATGCAATTGTCATCCAACTATTCCACTCAATGATCGACCAGGACAGAAATGAGGTAACTTTGAACAACTTAACCTGGGATTAGAGAAACGAAATTCTTAATTTTTGGCAGAATGGCACCGTGCCTGAAGACAGGAAAGAAGCTAAAGCACTTTGTCGCAAAGCTACACGATACTGCCTTATTCACAACTCACTTTGTCACAAGATGTTCGGAGGACCCCTAGATAAATGCCTCGGACCTAACCAAACGGAATTTGTGATGAAAGAAGTCCACGAAGGACACTGCGTAAATCACTCAAGGGAGAGATCCTTACTGAAAACCTTAATCAGAGCTGGATACTATTGGCATAAGATGGAAGAAGAAGCCGAGAACTTCGTATCCAAATGCGACAGGTGCCAAAGGTTTGCCAATAACATGCATCGACCAACGAAATTATTGTACGGACAGGTACAGTTTTTGCTCATATTAACCGAATATTTTACAAAATGGGTTGAGGCAAAAGAGTTCAAACAAGTGCGAGAAAAGGTAGTTAAAAGCTTCTTATGGCGAAACATAATTTGTCGCTTTGGGATACCAACGGAGATCGTGTGCGATAATGGCCCACAATTCATAGGCTTGCAAATCACAAAATTCTTCGAAAGCTGGCAAATCAAGAGGATCACTTCAACGCCATACCACCCCGTGGATAATGGTCAAGTTGAGTCAACAAATAAGGTCATCATCAACAATCTAAAAAAGCGGCTGGATAAAGCCAAAGGAAACTGGCCTGATGAGTTACCAACGGTACTATGGGCAGACAGAACAACTTCAAAAATAGCCACGGGAGAAACACCGTTCGCACTTGTCTATGGGTCAGAAGCCTTAATACCTTTGGAGATTGGCGAACCAAGCATAAGGTTCACAACAACCATGGCGGAAGCAAACGACGACGAATTAAGGACCAATCTGGACCTGCTCGAACCACGAAGAGAAGCAGCACTGATACGGATGGAAGCTCAAAAGCAAATCATAGAGCGTTATTACAACCGGAAAGCTCATCTCAGGTACTTCAAGATTGGGGAATTTGTCCTCAAAAAAGTCTTTCAATTAACGAAAGAAGCAGGCGCAGTAAAGCTAAATCCAAACTGGGAAGGACCCTACAAAATTCGAGGCATAGCTGGGAAGGGCGCCTATGAGTTGGAATCTATGGATGGTAGAGTTCTACCAACAAGCTGGAACGCCGTCCACCTAAAGAAGTATTATTTCTAAGGAAAAGAAATACCCCCCGGTCAGGTATCACACGTTTGATTTTACTTTGAACATTTAAAATTTTACTAAATTTTTTAGATGATAGGAATAAAGCTAACCCATCACCAGATGATTTTATTAGACGTGCAAAGATGCGAGGAAATAACACAATTCCAGGTCTAAGGTTACGCTTTCTGATGGACGTTTTAAAGGGTTAAGCAGCCATGATCTAAAAAACTATATACCTTCGAGTTCGCAGTGTTTTTCCTTTCCAGGATAAGGACCACAAGGAAGGAATAATCAAGTGATCGAGATCTCATTCTTCAAAGCTGAAACACCTGGGGGAATATACAGTATGGAAGGCTAAGACGAAGCAAAAAAGACTATCAGAAAGTCAAAAGCTCGAGCCTGAAGACCCATCTACCCAACAAGACAAATGATACGAGAAGAATCGAAAGAGATCAAAAGAGGTACGGAACAAAGAGGCACGATTCAATAAACCCACGAGCTCATCAGCCACGGGAAACTCAACCAGATCAAGACAGGGAAGAGACACCGTCAGAATGAATCTAGACAAAGCTACGGGCAGATTCAAGGACCCACAATTGATTACTCGTACGTCATGTAACCGTACCCCAATTACCGTTATCCTTTTTAACGCCCCATTAATGTTATAATTAGTCATTAATGAGAAATCTTAGCAAGAGTTGTATGTTATATCAAGGAATCTCCTATATAAGGGAGGGGAATACAACTTGTAAAGGCATCTGATTCTCTAATACAATCTACTTTGCTTTTCTATATTTCTGCAATATTGTCTATTATTTATTTTTCTCTATTTCCTTGATTATCAGCACCCCGTGTTCATCCTAGAAATACCTTTAGTCAAAGGATCTAATTCTTTGGTTAAACAATACGGCCTTCCAGAGAGATCATTTTGGCGCTACAGGGATGGATTGCAAGGAATAGGGACTTCCACCCAAGGCGAGTCAATTGATAGGTCGACTGTCTCGCCTATGGAAAAGAAGATCGAAAAGCTGTTATCAGAACTTGAAGAGACAAAGGCTAGAGAAAAAAAGAGAGATGAACAATTTTGATACCCTCAAGTTCAGCTACAATAGAGACGAACAATTTAATCTCCTTCAAGGTCAACTGGCCAATCTTCTTGCTAGTGGTGCTTTCCTTATTCTCCGGTCTCGTGAGGCTTTCCCATATGCTAATCCTTCTCGTCGTGATCCTTCAACCATGCCGACGATGGAAGTTCTAGTAGTGAAGATGAAGATGATGCAATATAAATCACTCGTTGAATGGTGTGTATTGCTAAACAAAGTCTTGAACTTGTGAATATTTAGTTGGGAATAGTTTTGAATGATGAGTGTATTGTTGATATTGTTTTGTTATTGAAAATTTGTATAGTTGTTATTGTTGTTGTTGTTGTTGTTGTTGTTATTAGCGTTGTTGTTGGTTAATTTTTGTTGGTTGGATATTTGTTGTTGTTGTTGTTGTTGGTTAATTGTTGTTATTAGATTTTTAAATTATGGTTGAATGACAGCAATGTAATGTTGCCATTGTAGGATGTATATTGGTTTAAATTGGCAGGTGGTGTAGCTTAAAAACATGCATATTCTGCCAAGTTTTTACCTAGAAAACCGACCGAACTCGGTTGGAAATATCCATTTTTTTTCCAGAAATTCAAAAATTTCGACCAAATTCGGTCGGAAATTTTAATTGAAATCACCAGATTCTTGAAATTTCTGATCGAAATTGGTCGAAAATTTTGAATTAAAATTTATTTATTTATTAGTATACCGGCCCGATTTCGATCGGGTTTTTTAAATTTACAAATAATTACATAATTATTATATATTTAAAATTGCGACCGATGTCGGTCACTATTGGGAAAATATTTTTTAATCAATATCAACCGAAATCAGTCGGTTTATTTATTTTGGTTGTCAGTCAACACATTGAAATTTGTGACAGATTTCGGTCGGAACATGTTAGTAACCATTAGTTTTCCGACTAATTAAAAGCGATCGGAAATTAGTCGCTTTTAATCAATTTTCGATCGAAATCGGTCGATTTTCCTAGACAAAATTTGCCTACTTTATCTGCTTGATATACAATACGACTCTGCACTGCTGTGAATCTATAGTACTACTAAAGATTTGTGCGTTTAGATTACTTCTTTCCCTCAACAAAAATATTATAGGATGTTACAACACTATTAGTGAGGTAGAATTGATGTCAACCGTTATACATAGACGGAACCTTGGTATTTTGATTGGAGTGTTAGTATTTTATTTGCAGTTATATTATATTTGTTTTGTTATTTTTTGCGGTAATTAACTTATTTAGATATATTTTTATTGTCCTTGCAGATTATTAATTTCTAAAATAACATTATACGGAAATCTAGCTTTACTTTCCATACATTATTATCGTGTTCAGATTGTGTTTGTGTTGGGTTTAAACTTCTTAAAGCTTAAAAAAGAGTGAATGGGAAATTGAGGAAAAATGAAAGTTTTTGAATTTCCCTCTTTGATCAAGGGACATTGTCCCATATTGGAGAAGGAAAATAGTTTTGATGGGTATCTATACAATTGCACTATTTCTAGCTCTTAAAGAGTTGAGAAGAAAGCAAGCCTCGTACCGTCATTGTCGTCCTCGCTCGGCTCGGCTTCGGCTTCGGTTTCAGCTTTGATTCTTCCTTCTGCACTGTTTAACAGAAAAGAAAGTAGTAAGTGTGTGATTTACTACTATTCTTTGTATTCATTGTCACTGGAGTTTGAAGTACCGCTACACCAGTGATGGTAATCCATTCAATCCTAGGAGGAGATAATCTTAAACCTCCGCTACTAAGAGGGGATTAAGTTCCTTAAGAAAACACTGTGAATTCAATGGGTTTAGATTAATTATGTTCTTCTACATTTCTGGTTTTATATGTTTTTAATTTGAATATATTTTTCGAATACAGAAGGTTAACAAGCACAAGGAACTTAATTTTTTTTTTAGTTTTTTGTATTCATTTTATATTCTGTTTGTGAGAGACTAAATCCCAGTGATTTCTACTCATTTTAGAGACTAAAATCATCAGATTTTCTACTCCTTTGTTGACATTACAAGATTAAAATCTTTGTGATTTTATACTAATTTTGTATTCGATTTGAAGAAATAAAATCTTCACCGTGGTATTTAATCTGTTTCTGTTAAGGTTATTCATTTTGATGATTTTAAATACTTCACTATTAATTTATTTTATTTTTATTTTGTGATTAACAGAAATGATAGAAACACGAACCCCCGTGGTTGGCTCTACGATCAATGTTGCTACTTCCATTCGTTCTGTGCCGCCACCGGCTCCGTCGTAAAATCCCAAAAAAAAATTCGGGATTGATTTAAAACGTTGGAAACAGAAGATATTCTTTAATTTGACTATTTTGAGTCTACATAATTTCATCAAGGAGGACGTTTCAGTTCTACCGGAATCAGTTCATGATAATGAACATTTTATTGTGACTGCGGCATGGAAGCACACAGATTTATTGTGCAGGAATTACATTCTTAGCGGACTAGAGGATGATTTTTACAATGTCTATAGTAATGCAGAAACATTAAAGATCTATGGGATGCGTTGGAAAAGAAGTATAAAACCGAGGTGTCATGACCTGTTTCTCCCTCTGTAAGACGTCGTCACAGCACCTAATCTCTACGACTAGGTAAGCCTAATAAAACTCGAAATAATGAAAATAAACCAACAATTACAACTAACTTCAATAGATATAATGTACTGATAAGGATGCCGCTCGGCATGTACAAGTAAAACCAACACTCAAATATGAATATAATTCTAAAACCCAGAATCACGAGCCACAAGCTCTAAGAAGTTCTGTCTAACTGTCTCCTATACATTTTGTCTAAATAGATAAAGGAGGAAAAACAGTATAAGGGATAGAGCGGGATTCTGAGGATCTGCGGGCGCGCGCAGATGTTCCTTGAAGTTTCTGGTAACCTGCTGCGGCTGTACTAATGATGAGGCAGATAAGATGTACCTGGATCTACACACGAAAAACATGTGCACGAACGGCATGAGTACATCATAATGGTACCCAGTAAATGCCAAGCCTAACCTTGGTTGAGTAGTGACGAGGTCAGGTCACGGCCCTACCGAAACATATATATATATATATATATATATATATATATATATATATATATATATATATATATATATATATATATAAAATAAGGAAAAACAAAAGGAAATATTGCAGTAATAAAGACTGAAATATAACAATGGAAAAAAATCATGGGAAAACAACAACTCGGAACACAGCCGTTCAACAGAGGATCTCCCGAGATACTGTCTTGTAGTCCCAAATGAAAATGTGCAGGGGGATCTCCCAGAATACCATTCCGTAGTCACAAATGTAAATGTGCAGGGGGATCTCCCGGAATACCGTTCAGTATCCCGGAATACCATTCCGTAGTCCCAAAGTAAATATGCAAGACAGAGGGATCTCCCAGAATACCGTTTCGTAGTCCCAAAGTAATTATGCAGCCGCAAGAAGACATGTAAAACCGCAAGACATGCTGCACGCAATTCAAGTAAATAGTTAAGGCAAGTAGGCATACTTTCTTAGTCTAACAGGATACTATACATGATAATAAGTTCAAATAAGAGGGAAAAATAAGTTACTATTTAGTGAAAATTGGGTTTTTACAACAGTTAGCCCGTGTACGTACTCGTCACCTCATGTACCCGGCGCTCATATATCCAAAACAATATAAAATCCTAAGGGGAGTTCCCTTACACAAGGTTAGGCAAGCCACTTACCTTGAACCAAGCCCAAACAAATCTGAAATTATGCTCTTTCCAAGAATATCCGACTCGGAATGGCCCAAATCTAGCAAAAATCAATTACATAACATAAGATAGATACAATTACAAGAAACTAATCTAAAGAATGTAATCAAAGTTAAAGCATGAAATTGGAAAATTGCTCAAAAAGTCTCCCCAGGCCCACGTTCAAAATCGTGTAAACGTCACAAAATACGAACACACATTCACTCAGGACTTCATTCGTACAAAAACCATCCAAAACTGACGCCTAAATCCAGCTCAAAACTCAGATTTTTGGTTGGGGAACGTTTACCCCATTTTCCCAACTTCCTCGCTCGAATTCCTTAATTGTATGAAGAATACAACAATAGATTAATGAAATATGATCAAAATTGAGTTAGGAATCGTTACCCAATAGTTCTCCCTGAAAATCCCTCAAAGAATCACCAATTTCCGAGCTCTCCAAGTCCCAAAATGAAAATAAGATCAAACCCTTGAAATTTCCCTTGTTTGCCCAGCGATTTCCGCTTCTGCGATCCCAGGACCGCATCTGCGGTCCCTCACCTGCGGAAGAATCATCGCATGTGCAAAATCCACTTAAATGGGTTGGGATCGCATCTGCAAGAAATCAACCGCACCTGCGAGCCTGCTCCTGCGGTCCCTCATCCACTCCTGTGATTCCGCTTCTACAGACCCCTCACTGCACCTGCCACCCCAGCTGACAAGGCCCATCCACATCTGCGGCCCAAAGTGAGCAGGTGCGGTTAAACCAAATACAACAACTTTAGCAATTTCATAAATCCATCTTTCATCCGTTAAGCACCCGAAACTCACCCGAGGCCTCTGCGACCTCAACCAAACATACCAACCAATCCTAACCACCACACGAACTTGGTCGAGCCTTCGAACCACATCTAACAATCATGAAAACATGCATTACACATGGATTCAAGCCTAATGAACTTTAAAATTTTTAAATTCTACAAATGACGACGAAGGATATCAAATCTCGTCTGAATGACCTCAAATTTTACGCACAAGTCAAAAATTACAGTACAAAACCTATTCTATCTTCCGGAATTCCATTCTGAATCCACTATCAAAATTTTCCACTGCCGACCAAAATCACCATAATTCCAATTTTTGCCAATTCAAGCCTAATTCTACTACGGACCTCCAAATCACATTCTGCACGCGCTCCTAAGTCAAAATCACCTAAAAGAGCTAACATAACCATCAAAAATCAAATCCGAGGTCGTTTACACACAAGTCGAAATCTGGTCGGCTTTTCCAAATTAAGCTTCTAATTATGAGACTAAATGTCTCAATTCACTCCGAAACTCAACACGAACTCTCCCGACAAGATGAAATAGTAGAAATAAATACATGGGAAGCAATTAATAGGGGATTAAGGCTCTAACCCCCAAAATGATCGGCCGGATCGTTACATCCTCCCCCTCTTAAAATAGTTGTTCATCCTCGAACGAGCATAGAGACATACTTGAAGTTGTGAAAAGAGGAGGATAATGGCTGCAGATATCCTGCTCGGTCTTCCAAGTCGCCTCTTTGACTGGCTGACCCCTCCACTGAACCATTACTGAAGAAATGCTATTTGACCTTAGCTTTCTGACCTGCCTGTCCAAGATAGCCACTGGCATCCTCAACATAAGATAGATCCTTGTCCAACTGGACTGAACTGAAATCCAATACATGAGTCAGATCACCGTGATACTTCTGAAGCATAGAAACGTGGAATATCGGATGAACTCTTGCTAGGCTAGGAGGTATAATAATATCATAAGCAACTTCCCCAACACGCCACAATACCTCAAAAGGACCAATGTACCTCGGGCTCAGCTTGCCCTTCTTCTCGAACCTCATGACGCCCTTCATAGGCGATACCCGAAGCAAGACCCGCTCTCCAACCATGAATGCTAAATCGCGAACTTCCCGGTGTGCATAACTCTTTTGTCTGGACCGGTCTGTGCAAAGTCTATCCTAAATCAGCTTCACCTTATCCAGGGCATCCTGGACCAAGTCAGTACCCAACAATCGGGCTTCATCCGGATCGAACCAACCCACTGGGGACCGACACCTCCTACCATACAAAGCCTTATACGGTGCCATATGAATGCTGGACTGGTAGCTGTTGTTGTAGGCAAACTCCACAAGTGGAAAGAACTGGTCCCATGACCCACGAAAGTCCATCACACACGCACAAAGCATATCTTCTAGAATCTGAATAGTACACTCAGACTGCCCGTCCGTCTGTGGGTGAGATGGTGTGCTCAGCTCCACCCTAGTGCCTGACTCTTGTTGTACGAATCTCTAGAATCGTCATGTAAATTGTGTACCTCTGTCTGAAATGATGGAAACTGGGCCACCATAAAGGTGGACAATCTCTTGGATGTAAATCTCATCCAATCTCTCTGAAGAGAAAGTAGTCATCACTGGGATGAATTGAGCTAACTTGGTCAGCCGATCCACAATCACCCAGATAGCATCAAACTTCCTCAAAGTCTGTGAGAGCCCAACTACGAAATCCATGGTGATTCGCTTCCACGTCCACTCTGGGATCTCTAACCTCTGAAGCAAACCACCCGGTCTATGATGTTCATACTTAACACGCTAACAACTGAGACATCTAGCCATAAACCCAACTATATCCTTCTTTATCCCCCTCCACCACTAGTGCCGTCTCAAATCCCGGTGCATCTTCGCGGCACCCGGGTGGATGGAATACAGCGAGCTGTGGGCCTTTTCAAGAATCAACTCCCGAACCCCATCCATATTGGGAGCATATATCTAGCCTTGCATCCTCATCACGCCATCATCATCAATAGTCACATCTCTAGCGTCACCTCGCCAAACCCTGTCCCAAAGGATGAGTAGATGAGGGTCATTATACTGATGTTCCCTGATACAGTCTTAAGGAGAAGACCGAGAGGCCACGAAAGCCAATACTTGGCTTGGATCAAATATATCCAATCTCACGAACTCACTGGCTAGGTCCTGAACATCCAATGCTAAGGGCCTCTCAGCTGCTGGAAGATATGCCAAACCCCCGAACCTATTCCTTGGCGACTCAAAGCATCGGCCACTACATTGGCCTTCCCCCGGTGGTACAAAATAATGATGTCATAATCCTTAAGTAGCTCCAACCACCTCCACTGACAAAAATTAAGGTCCTTTTGCTTGAATAGGTGCTGTAAACTGCAGTGATCAGTGTAGATCTCACAACGAACACCGTACAAATAATGGCGCGAGATCTTCAAGGCATGAACAATAGCTGCTAACTCAAGATTATGGACATGATAGTTCTTCTCATGCACCTTCAACTGTCTGAATGCATAGGTAATCACCCTACTGTCCTGCATCACCATCGCATTAAGTCCAATCCATGAAGCATCAAAATAGACGGTGTAAGACACCAAACCTGTAAGCAATACCAATACTAGGGATGTAGTCAAAGTTGTCTTGAGTTTCTGAAATCTCTACTCACACTCCTCTGTCCACCTGAACGGAGCACCCTTTTGGGTCAACATGGTCATAGTTGCTGCAATAGATGAAAACCCCTCTACAAAGAGACGGTAATATCCCGCCAAACCAAGGAAACTACGGATCTCCGTAGCTGATGATGGTCTAGGAAAACTCTTGTATACAACCTCTTCTCCCTCAAAGTCTGAAGTACAGTCCTCAGGTGCTGCTTATGATCTTCCCGAGTCTGGGAATACACTAGGAGTTCATTAATAAACACAATGATAAAGGAATCAAGATATGGTCGAAACACACCGTGCATCAAATGCATAAAGCCTGTTGTTTGGTCATCCTAAAAGACATGTCAAGAAACTCATAGTGACCATATCTGGTCCTGAAAGTAGTCTTCGGGATATCTGGCTCCCGAATCTTCAGCTGATGATAGCCTGAATGCAATTCAATCTTGGAAAATACCCTGGCACCCTGTAAATAATCAAATAAATCATTGCTATGGGGAAATTGATACATGTTCTTCACCTTAACCTTGTTCAGTTGGCAATAATCAATACACATACGCATAGAACCATTCTTTTTCTTCACAAACAACACTAGAGAGCCCCAAGGTGATAGATTGGGACTAATGAATCCCGTATCTAGCATCTACTGCAACAGCTCCTTCAACTCCTTCGACTCAGGAGGATTCATACAGTAAGGAGGAATAGAGATGAGCTAAGTGCCCGACAATAAATAAATGCCAAAATCAATATCTCTATAGGGTGGCATACCCGGAAGGTCAGGTTGAAACACATCAGGGAAGTCCCTCACTACTGGAACTGACTCAACTGCAGAGGTATCAATACTAGCATCTCTCGCATAGGCCAAATACGCATCACACCCTTTCTTAACCATTCGTTGAGCCTTAAGAAATGAAATAACCATGTGGGGAGTATACTATAAGGTACCTCTCCACTCTAATTGCGGTAAGCTTGACATAGCTAGCATCACTGTCTTAGCGTGACAATCAAGAATAACATAATGGGAAAAAAATCAGTCCATGCCCAAAATAACATCAAAACCTACCATGTTGAGCAATAATAAATCAGCTCTAGCCTCAGAACCACTAAGAGTAATCAACCACGATCAATATACGCGGTCCGCAACAAGAGAATCTCCCAGAGGAGTAGATACATACACTGGGGAACTTAAAGAATCCCGAGATAACCCCAAATGTGGAGCAAAATAAGAGGACACATAGGAATACATAGAGCTTGGGTCAAATAATACTGACGCATCTCTATAACAAACTAGAATAATACATGTGATGATAGAATCGGAAGCAACTGCTATGAACGAGCTGGAACGGCATAATACATGGCATGGCCTCCCCCTCTAGGGCGACCTCGACCTCCCCGACCTCCACCTCGAGATGGCTGAATAGTTGGGGTGGCAACTTGTGCTGGAAGTATGCCCGGAGGACCCGGTAGAGCATGTGGTGGATGAGAAGTCTGTGGAGGTGCACCCCTCCTACGTTTGGGACAATCCGTCACCATATGACGAGTATCACCACACTCAAAACAATTACTCGGAGGATGCATTGGATGTGACTGGCTCAATCCTGGCCTACTGGATTGGCCGCTAATAGCACCTCGAACAGGAGGCACACTGAGGAGTGGAAGGAGCTGGAACACCACTGGCGGCTGGAAGAGCTGAATGAACAAGGCGACTCACAAAATCCCTACCATGGCGAGCTGTTGGGGAGCGAGCTCCAAATTAATGACTAGTTTCTAGAGACCTCGTGGCCTTTCTCTCCCCTCTGTCTCGGGCAAACATGACCTCCACTCTCCTAGCAATATTCACGTCCTGCTAATAAGAGATATCCATCTCCAACTCCCTGGAAATACTGGTTCTGATATTGCGGTGGAGTCCCTCAATGAAGCGACGAACCCTCTCCCTAAATATAGCAATCAAAGCCGGTGCATGTTGGGCTAACTCACAGAAATGTACTGCATACTCCAACACAGTCATAGAACCCTGGCACATCTGCTCAAACTCTGTGCGCCAAGCATCCCTAAAGCTCTGAGCGACATACTGATGCAAAAACATATCTAAGAACCGAGTCCAAGTGAGTGAGGCTTCCTCATTTGGACTACTCAGCTCATAGGCATGCCACCGCTGATATGCTGCTACTCTCAACTATAAAGCGGTAAAAGAAACCCACTCGTCTCCATTATGCCCACAATGCATAGAATACAATGACACTCTTTTAGGAAACTCTGAGCATCATCTGAAGCTAATCTGCTGAAAGTAGGTGAGTGGTACTTCTTGTACCTCTCAAGTCTAAGCTTCTCTGCCTCAGAAGTAGCTACCATGGTCTCCTGCTGGACCGAATCCACTAGGGGTATAGGAATAAACTCTGGAGCCTGGTCAACCTGAACCCTCTGCTTAGGAGTACGGGCTGCAGGAGTCTGTGCCCCTCCCCCGGCCTGATATGTGCCAGGAGCTATCGCGATTAATCCAGCGTGAGCTGAAGTGCTGAACATGCTCATGAACTGGGCTAGAGTCTCCTAGAGGGCTAGAGCAGCAATAGGAACCTCCGGTGCCTGTTCTCCAGCTTGAGGTACTGAGGGCTCCTCTGTCGCAGCTCGCACAGGTGCTCTGGTTGCACCGGGTCGTCGTCCTCTACCCTGACCCCGGCCTCTGGTGGCTCTGGCAAGGGGCTCGGGTGCCTGATCATCGAATCTCTTGATACGGGTCCTCAACATCTTTCAGAAAGAATAGAATAGAGAATTTTAGAATTTGGTGTCAATAACTCGCACGACAAGCAAATCAAACAAGTATGATTGTTCTTAACAATTTTATAGGCTCTCGAAGATAAGTACAGATGTCTCAGTACCGATCTTTGAGACTCTAATAGACCGACTCTTGACTCACAACACCTATGAACCTAGAGCTCTAATACCAACTTGTCATGACATGTTTCTCCCTTCGTAAAACGTCGTGACAGAACCTACTCGCTACGACTAGGTAAGCCTAATAAAACTCGAAACAACGGAAATAAAGCAACAATTACAAATAACTTCAATAGATATAATGTACCGATAAGGATGCCGCTCGGCATGTACAAGTAAAACCAACACTCAAATATGAACCGAATTACCAAAATCCAGAATCACGAGTCACAAGCTCTAAGAAGTTTTGTCTAACTGTCTCCCATACATAGTGTTTAAACAGAAATGATAGAAATAGGAACCCCCGTGTTTGTCTCTACGAGCAATGTTGCTTCTTCTAGTCGTTTTGTGCTACCACGGCTCCGACGAAAAAGCCCAAAAAAAGTTTTCGGGATTGATTTCAAACGTTGGAAATAAAAGATATTCTTTTATTTGACTATTTTGAGTTTACAGAAGTTCATCAAGGAGGACATTCCGATTTCGCCGGAATCAATTCCTGATAATGAACGTTTTATTGTGACTGAGGCCTGGAAGCACTCAGATTTCTTGTGCAGGAAGTACATTTTTAGCGGGCTGGAGGATGATCTTTATAACGTCTATAGTAATGCAAAAACATCTAAAGAACTATGGTATGCGTTGGAAAAGAAGTATAAAACCGAGGATGCCGGTTTTAAGAAGCTTGTTCCAGCCAAATGTTTGGACTACAAGATGGTAGACAACAAGCTTGTCATTACCCAAGTTTAAGAGCTGCAAGTTATAACCAATGATCTCCTTGTTGAATGTATAATCCGAATTAATGCTTTTGTTGAAAGTATTAATGTAGTTACTAATTATAAATTTTTCATTGAAGGTTCGATCATTAATGAGGCATTTCAAGTTGCAACAATGATTGAGAAGTTGCCTCTTTTATGGAGGGACTTTAAGAACTACTTGAAATACAAGCGCAAGGAGATGAAAGTCGAAGATCTCATCGTTCGATTGAGGATCGAAGAGGACAATAGAGCTGCATAAAAGAAGACACGTGGGAACTCGACAATTATGGGAGAAAAATATTATTGAGACTGCTCCAACTAATCCGAAAAAGAGGAAGAAGTCTTCTGGAACAAACAATTATCCCATCAAGAAGAAGTTCAAGGGAAACTGCCACAACTATGGAAAGGTTGGACACAAAGCTGCAGAACGTCGTGCTCCAAAGAAATAGAAGAAAAAGGGCCAAACAAATATAGTTGAAACAAATGATGATATTGATGACTTTTGCGCTATGTTGTTTGAATGCAACGTCGTGGGAAATCTTAAAGAGTGGTTGGTTGATTCTGGAGCCACTCGCTATGTTTGTGATGTTAGAGAAACATTTGCTTCGTCTGCTCCGTTAGACCTGACGAGATCATTTTTATGGGAAATTCTTCAATGGCCAAAATTGAAGGTTATGGAAAAATATTACTGAAGATGACCTCTGTCAAGGTGGTGACTCTGAACAACGTTTGTCATGTTCCTAAAATAGGAAGAACCTAGTTTATATTTCACTTCTCGTCAAGAATGGGTTTAAGTGTGTTTTTGTTTCAGATAAATTTGTAATAAGTATGAATGAGATGTACTTAAGAAAATGTTACCATATTGAGTGCCTTTTTAAGATGAATGTAATGGTTGTCAACAATAATAAAATTTCAGCCTCTTCTTACTTACTTGAGTCAAATGATTTATGGCATATAAGTTTAAGACATGTCAATTATAAAACCTTGCGACAAAATGATTAATTTGGAAGTATTGCTTTAGTTTTTATGCGACAAATCAAAATATCAAATATGTATGGAATCTAAGTATGTTAAACATCCTTATAAGTCATTTGAAAGGGATTCAAATCATTTAGACTTAATTCACACATATATTTACGACATAAAGTCAATATCATCTCGCAGTGGAAATAAGTATTTCATAACTTTCATTGACGACAATACTCGATATTGCTATGTTTACTTACTTAATAGTAAATATGAAGCAATAGATGCATTCAAAAAATACAAAAATGAGTTGAAACGCAACTCAACAAGAAAATCAAAATGATAAGAAGTGATATGGGTGGTGAATGTGGATCTCCTTTTGAAGAAATATGTTTAAAATATGGAATTATTCATCAAACAACGGCCCCTTACACGCCCCATTCCAATGGGATTACATAAAGAAATAATCGATCATTAAAGGAAATGATGAACACTATGTTGATAAGTTCTGGTTTGCCACGTATCTTGTGGGGGAAAGCCATTCTTACAACTAACCGGATTTTAAACCGAGTACCCCATAGCAAATCACAGTCCATTCCATATGAAAAATGGAATGGAAGGAAGCCCAACTTTAATTATTTTAAAGTGTGGGGGTGTTTGGAAAAAAAGTTCTTAAACTCAAAAGGGTAAAGATATGATAGAAAGCCATTTACTGTGTATTTATAGGATATGCAACAAATAGTAAAACATATCGATTTCTGGTTCATAAATTAAAAAATCTCGACATTCATATAATACGTTTATAGAATCAAATAATGCTGAATTATTTGAGAGTATATATCCGTATAAAAAGGAATGTGAGTCTCTCACAACCCAATTCTATAATAGGTCGTAATGACGCCTTACACCGTCGCTAGGTAAGCTAACTATGAACTAGCCACGTGATTTCCTCTTACAATAAATTTTTCCAATTAATTAAACTTTCCTCAAATTAAAAAGGATTTAAGAAATAATAGATTTAAAATATATAACACGGAAGCAACTAAGTGCAATCGTAGTAATAGAATAAAATCAAAAACCACAATTCTACTAGTGTGTGTGTCAAGAACTGGCGTCACAAGTATATGAGCATCTAGTAGAATATACAAAAGAATACTAGTCCACTGTAATGAAATAGACATAAAATATAACAAAAGAAAGACTCCGGCTGTTGCATATCGAGCTCAAAAGGGCATCTCACCGCGAAGTCTCGGTAATTAGGGATGCACGCTGGACTGATATCCAGATGCACCTACCTCAGATCCTGCACATTCAGTGCAGAAGTGTAGCATGAGTACATAAACAACATGTACCCAATAAGTATCTAGTCTAAACTCGAAAAAATAGTGACAAGGGGTCGACATCGACAAATACTATGGGCCAAAAATGTAATATACTGTGAAATTCTAATTAAATATGATATATATAAATGACAATAGAACTCGGAGCAAAAATAATTAAAAACTACTCTCACCATAGTAAAACCAAATCTTTTCCCTCAATTCAACTATTTAACCTTTAAAGTCAAGAAACAATTTCAAATATAAAAGGGTTTCCAGTATTATCACGCACGAATTATGCTGAGGATGTACGACATGATCCAGATATACATAAACATAAACTGTAAGCATTGTCGAGGGTCAAACGACAAAAACCACATATGCATCTATTAACCTCTCGAGGCGAACGTCCTGCTCCCATGAGAGTATTGGAAATTTACTCTGCTCGCGGAATATACTTGCGACGCGGTGAAACATAAATTTTTCAAGTTAACATAATTGTCACACCACCTTTTTCTCGAGGATGGATAGGGGCTTTTTCCAATTTAAGTGACATTATTCGATTGGGATTATTTATTTAATTTAAGAGTCGACACTTGGGATAATTTATGGTGTTCCAAGTCACCGGTTTATATTAAATCCCAAATCGAGGAAGTTTGACTCCTTTTAAAGTCTGTGAAACCAGAAGACTGGGTAAGGAATTCTGTTAACCCAGGAGAAGGTGCTAGGCATTCCCGGATTTTGTGGTTTTAGCACGGTCGCTTTAATCATACCTAGCTTAATTAAATTATTTAATTACTCGTTTAAAAAACTGTGTCCGTTTTACTTTTTACGGCTTTTAATTACTCAATTACGGAATTTTTCACGCGTACGTGTACTCGTTTTGTTTAGTGCGCTAAAAAACCATGTCACACGTACGTGTACATAATTAATAGACCTTAATTAAAATTATTTGGCCTAAGTCACGCGAACGTGTACCTTGGTTTTATTTTGAAAATCGACGTTTAAATCATCTCACGCGTACGTGCACACAATTTATCACACTTAATTATTTAAGAAAAGCTTGGCCAATATCACGCGAACGCGTACCTTGATTTATTTAAAAGAAATTCTATTATGTCACGCGAAGGTGTACACAATCACAATAAGATTAAATGCGCACCTAAAAAAGCATTTCTACGAATATTTAATTTTTGAAATCGTAATCGTGTCACGCGAACATGTACATATCCACGATGATTTGATTAATTAAGAGAGTCCCTAAAGCATACTATGGTGTTCATGAGTTATTTTCTTAAACTACTTTGAGATTAATGTGAAAGCCAAGAGTTTACGGAATAATATCATTGTGAAAGAAAATATAATTTACCCATTTGGAATTGATATGTACGCAAAGCCATTAACATGTTGCTGAAAACATTAGCCAAGCTAGTTATTAATCTTCTCAACTAAAACATCAAGGCCCCTTTTTCCATTTGAATCCCGCAGACACTACAAAGGAAGTAATACCCAAAAATAAAGCTTATTTTGCAACTCCAAACATAAATTAATTATCTTCAAACTATTTTAGTTAGCAAAATCTAACATAATATAATAGTAATAAAGAAATTAAAAACAAACCAAAACTCAGTAAACTAACCTTAACAAAATAAACAATCAAATAATAAGACATGGTAGGGAATGGGCTAAAATATGAAATTTGGAATGTTATTGAACAAAATAAGAACAAGAATGAACCTTTCAATAGCTGAAATTTTTATTCAATACATCAGGAGCAGAGCACTGTTGAGCCTTTTCACAAACCGCAGCCGAAATCTCGACGGAGCTTCAAACCATGACCTCGACTGAACTTGTATGTTTTAGTGGTGATTTGGGGCTGATTTTGAAGGAAAAACTGTGGAATTGAGGGTTGGTTTTACCATTTCTTTGGACGAAAAAGAAGTTGTTTTTCTTGGCTGATTTCGTGGTTGCTTCGAGAGTGAGAAATTGTAGCGTTTTTTGTTGTTGTCGCGTGTTATTGTGGCTGTGTTTTTGCTACTGTTCTATTGTGTCTTTTTTTTTTTTTTTTTTTTTTTTTTTTTTTTGTGTTTTTTTTTTTTTTTTTTTTTTTTTGTTTTGTTTGCCCAATCCTCACTTATGTAGTAATCAGAAACTAGTATTTTTGTGAAGTGGAGGAAGATCATGTGTAAGTTAGCGGGGGAAAGGGAAGTGAGGGTGAGAAACGTGGGCTTGTGGGGAGTTAGGCTAGAAAATGGGGATTATAGGATTAAAAAAATAAAATAAAAAGATATAAAAATAATCAGATTTAAGAAAAAAACTTTATCTCTTTGACATTAAAGTTCAGTTATTTATTTATTTATTTATTGATACTTTTTACTCTTTCTTTGAAAGATAAATTAAATTGTAATGATAAGAAGATTAACCAAAATTTCTTATATTATAGGAAAATTAAATATTTACATATACTTTAAATGATACTAAGAAAGATTTTATAGCTTACTAATTAACATTCTAATGAATGAAACCATATATATATATATATATATATATACACACATATATATGAACAAAATTTGTACTCTAAGAATATGAGTATTTATTTATTTTTTTCAAATAAAATCTACTAAGAGTAAGATAAAAGTTTAAAATATCAATATTAGACCTAAAAGATATTTACACTAAAATAATATATATTTCGATATGGTCAAAAATTAGTTGTTCACAACATGTCCCTCTTTGCTTGGAAACATGAAGAGTTTTCCGGCAAAGAAAAATGAACAAGGTGACTGATTGTTGACCTCAGTATTATTTAAAAAGGAAAAGAAGAGAAAAGAAGGGGTTGCGACCAAGCCTTGATTTTAGGTGGCCTACATATCCCATGTTATAGGGGAATCGGGTTTTACATGTGGTTCAAGTGGAAGAAGAATAATGGAGTATGGTTAGATGGAGAGTCGAGCGCAGTTTTGTCGAAGTTCCGATCCGCAGTTCCTACTATTATATCAAAATGAAAAGGAAATTACATACTCTTGAAGTCAAAGAGTTACAAAATTCCTATCTAAATGCCATATGTAATCTTGTCTTGATTCTTGACTTGTTTGCCCCATTGACTTTAGACTGAAACTTGATGCTCTTGATGTAACATACTATGAAATATTCTCACAGGCCTGCTTCTTGACCAGGTGATGAAAAGATGGATGTTGAAATCCTATGTCTCTACATGCATTATGTCTAACTGGTTTGGCTGGTATTGAGATCAAACGTTTCACTTTTTCTGGAAAGAACTAAAATCTTATTTTTTTGCAAATCCAATCCGTGCTTTGCAGAAAAACCTACAAGCTATCACAAACAAACAAAACGAACAAATATTTTCTGCCCCAGTTTGCACTAGGAAATATTTATGAGTTATTGAAAACACAATAAACTATCTTCGCTATTGCAAAATGAAGAATTAAAAGAGAAATGGGCTCTTTCTTGTTCTCTTTTTCTTTTTGGTAATAAGGGATGTCGTACCCTATGTTAACAAGGTGGAAGGCAGCCAGGGGATGTAGTACCCTTTGATGGAAATAAGATGACGCTCGTGGCACTCTAGGATGCTACTAGGGAATGTTGTGCCCTATGTTGACAGAAAGTAATGTAGCCAGGAGATGTAGTACCCAGTGTTGGTAACAAGGTGAGGCTCGTGGCACTCAGGATGCTACTAGGGAATGTCGTAACATGTTTTTGAAATAAAATGCAACCATAGGATGTAGTACCCTCTGTTTGGCAATGAGATGAGTCTCATGGCTCTCTAAGCTGCTACTAGGGAATGTTGTACCCTATGTTTGCAATAAAATAAGGCTCGTGTCGCTCTGAGATGCTACTAGGGAATGTCGTACCCTATGTTAGCAATGAGAAATGCAACCAGGGAATGTATTCCTCTCTGTTGGAAATAAGGTGAGGCTCATGGCTCACTAAGATTCTACTAAGGAATGTCGTACCCTATGTTAGCAATGAGAAATGCAACCAGGGTATGTAGTACCGTGTGTTGGCAATAAGATAAGGCTTGCAGCTGTCACGACCCCAAATCCTAAACCGGTCGTGATGGCACCTATCGTGGAACTAGGCTAGCCAACAATCACATATTTACAGTTTCTCTCCAATATCTCAACCCATTTTCAACAGTCCCGAACTCCGGCTCCGCACACAATAGATGGCTAACTCTTTGTATCAGCACATGTACCTGCGCACAGGGGTGCAGGGAGTAATGTGAGTACGCCAACTCAGTAGTAATGAGAATAAACCAACTCTAAGCAGTAAGAAACACATAAAATCAAATCATCAGTTCGCAATATCCACAACCTTTCTTTCCAATAGTATATATATATATATATATATATATATGAAATCAACATGCCTTAAAAGCCAACTTCAGTAAAATCCTTTGAAAAATGTGTTTTCCAACAATTTCAGAAATAAAGGTACCTGAAGAATTTAGTGTAAAAAGAAATAAGTCGTAAATAGCCTATCGGGCGAAACATGAATCATAAATCTCCCCTCGGGTAGAACATCACTCAGCATCCCTTACAGCCACTCAGTATCAGCCCCTCGGGCAACCTCACTTTCACTCATGCCTCCAAGTCACTCGTCACTCGGCACTCGCACTCAGTAGGTACCTGCGGTCACTAGGAGTGTGTACAGACTCCGGAGGGAATCTTTCCGACCAAGCGCTGAAATCAAGCCACCTCGTGGCGTATCGTATCCTCACAATAAGGACCTCGGCCTCACTCAGTCAGAACATCTCAAAAGCCCCTCGGGCGCATCAAGAAAATGGGGTACTCGACCCAAAAGCATCATTTTATATCTCAAAATTTGTAAATAAGGTTGAGTTTCGAAATCATATAAACATAACATGACTGAGTGTAAATCATAAATCAACAGTGAAGAAATAGCAGTAAAAAGCTCCCAAAGGGTCTAAACAAGTCGGCATGAGGCCCCAAACATAACTTATAGCTAAAATATATCAATAGTTTTAGAACACAATTTAACATATGATTTAGAGTAAAAATACGCAACTCAATAGTTGTCGCGGAGAGGACCAAGTCCAATCCAAAAATAAGTGCACGGCACATACTCGTCATCCAACATGTGCGCCATTCTAAAAACAGTGAGAAATATGAAGTCTGGGGTTTCATACCCTCAGGACAAGATTTATAGCCATCACTTACCTCTATCGGGCCACAATATTAATCCGCGATGCCCTTGCTCCTCAAATCGGCTCCCGATTGCTCCGAATCTAAACCAAAACCAGATTAACATCATCAGTATACGCTAAAGGAACAATACCCAATCGAAAACTATCAATTTAGATACAATTCTCAAAATTCGGCCAAACCCGAGCCCCGGGCCCAAATCTCGGAATGCGATAAAATTTATATCACTAAAATCCTCATCCTCCCACGATTTTATTCATAACAAGAACACCAAAATTGGACCACAATTTCCCACTCAAAACAGCAAAAGAAATTTCCAATTCTCATGCACCTAACTTCCCCAATTTTGGGTTTAAATTCAACAAATTTCCGGTTTAATTACTTAGAAAATGACATATAATGGAGTTATGAAGTATAAAATCTTACCTCCAAGTGATTCCCTTCAATTTCATGTTCAAACCCTCTCAAAGAGCTCTAAACCCGTTCAATAATGGAGGAAAAATGGACTCAATTCGTAAAGATGGCCTTTAAAAACATTCTGCCCTGCACTAATATTTCCTTCAGTGCAATCGCGTCTCCAGCCACGCGATCACGATGCACAGCCCAGACCACTCTACACGTTCGCATACCAACACACACATTCGCATAGCTCAAATAACCATCCCACACACGCGTCTCAGAACACCCTATGCGATTGCACAAAGGGCCACGCGATCGCACTGCTTCAGTTGCCCAACCTATGCGATCACAAACCTTATTACGCGATCACATAGAACAAACTTGCATGCGTCAAACTTTACTCTACGCGATTGCGGATGAACTCACACGATCACATTGAAGAAACCCTTGTTGCTCAAACACCAGAAAAACAAAAGACTCCTTAAGACCAAAAATGCCCGTTTGAGCATCCGAAATACACTCGAGGCCCCGGGACCTCAACCAATCCTACCAACATACCCATAACATCATTCAAACTTAGTCGAGCCTTTGAAACAAAAAAACACTAAATTACATCAAATTCAAGCCTATGAACTTTGAAATTTCTAAATTTCGCCAATGATGCTGAAACCAACCAAAACACATCCGATTGACCTGAAAATTTGCACACATATCCAAAATGACATTAGGAACCTGTTCCAACCTTCAGAATTCCATTCCGACCCTGATAGCCTATTTTCCAACGCCGACCAAAAATCGTCAAAAACTAAATTTCGCCACTTCAAGCCTAATTCTACATTGTACATCAAAACTTCATTCCGAACACACTCCAAAGTCCCAAATAACCTAACGAAGCCATAAAATTCGTATTCCGATGTCGTTTACCAATAAATTAACTCCCAGTTGACTTTTTTTAACTATTAAGCTAATTTAAGAGACTAAATGTCTCAGTTCTCACCACGACCACTCCGAACCCGAACCAACCAACCCAACACAACATATATAGGCTAAGAAACATATGAAAAAGCAGAAATGGGGGAAACGGGGCTAATCACACAGAACGACCGGCCGGGTCGTTACATCCTCCCCTTCTTAAAGAAACGTTCATCCTCGAACGGGTCTAAACACATACCTAGAGTCTTGAATAAGGGAGGATATCTGCTCCACTTCCCCCGCTCGGTCTCCAGGTAGCATCCTCCACCGTCTGTCCTCTCCACTGAACCTTCACTGAAGCTATATCTTAGACCTTAGCTTTCTGACCTGAAGACCCAATATAGCCACTGGATCTACCTCATATGACATATCACCCTCGAGCTGAACCGTGCTGAAGTCCAGAAAATGAGAGGGTAACCAACATACTTCCGGAGAATCGAAACATGGAACACTGGATGAATACTCGATAAGCTGGGAGTCAAGGCAAGTCTATAAGCCACCTCCCCAATCCTCTGAAGCACCTCAAATGGCCCAATGAACCTGGGACTCAGCTTTGCCCTCTTCCCGAACCTCATAACACCCTTCATGGGTGACGCCTTCAGTAACACCTTCTCCCCAACAATGAAGGACACGTCTCGGACCTTCCGGTCCGCATAACTCTTTTGCCTAGACTGCGCCATGCGAAGCCGCTCCTGAATCAACTTCTCCTTACCCAACGCATCCTGATCCAAGTCTGTGCCCAATAGCCTAGCCTCGCCCGGTTCGAACCAACCAACCAGATATCTGCACCTCCTACCATATAAAGCCTCATATGGAGCCATATGGATACTCGACTGATAACTATAATTATATGCAAACTCCGCGAGTGGCAGAAACTGGTCCCATGAACCCCCAAAATCAGTGGCACAGGCACATAACATATCCTCCAAAATCTAAATTGTACGCTTCGACTGCCTGTCGGTCTGAGGATGAAACATTGTGCTCAACTCGACCTGAGTACCTAACTCCCTCTGCACGACCCTCCAAAACTAGGATGTGAACTGAGTACCTCTGTCAGAAATGATAGAAACTGGAACCCCGGGCAATCAGACAATCACCCTGATATAATTCTCAGCTAACCGCTCCGAAGAATAAGCACTTCCAACAGGAATGAAGTGCGCAGACTTGGTCAACCGATCCACAATAACCCATATAGCATCAAACCTCCTCGAAGTACGTGGGAGCCCAACTACGAAGTCCATGGTGATCCGCTCCCACTTACACCCCGGAATATCTAATCTCTAAAGCAATCCACCTGGTCTCTAGTGCTCATACTTGACCTGCTGACAGTTGAGACACCGAGCCACGAACTCAACAATTTCCCACTTCATCCGCCTCCACAAATATTGCTGTATCATATTCTGATACATATTTGCGGCACCCGAATGGATTGAATATTGCTAACTATGGGCCTCAGCTAAAATTCCATCCACATTGGGCACGCAAATCCGTCCCTTCATCCTCATGACACCATCATCACCAATAACCACATCCCTGGCGTCACCGTGACCGACCCTGTCTTGAAGAACAAGCAAGTGTGGATCATCATACTGGCATGCTCTAATCTGATCATAAAGAGAGGACTTGGAAGCTACACAAGATAATACCATCGGAGGCTCTGATAGATCAAATCTCACCAACTGACCCGCTTAAGCCTGAACATCAAGTGCTAATGACCGCTCTGCTACTGGGACGTAGGCTAGACTCCCTAAACTCTCCACGCTGCGATCCAGGGCATCAGCCAATACATTGCCCTTCCCTGGATGATATAAAATAGTGAGGTCATAATCCTTGAGAAGTTCCACCCACCTCCTCTTACGCAAATTCAGATTTTTCTGCTTAAGTAGATGCTGCAAACTACTGTGATCAGTGAAAATCTCACAATGCAATCCATACAAATAATGACGCCAAATCTTCAAGGCGTGGACAATAGCTGATAGCTCAAGATTGTGCACTGGATAATTCTTCTCGTGCACCTTCAACCATATGGACGCGTAGGCAATCACCCTACCATCCTGCATCAAAACCGCTCCAAGGCTAACTCTCGAGGTATCACAGTAAATTGTATAAGAACCTGAACCCGTAGGCAAAATCAATACCGGAGCTATAGTCAAAGCTGATTTGAGCTTCTGAAATCTCTCCTCACACTCCTCACGCCACCTGAACTGAGCACCCTTCTGGGTCAGTCTGGTCATAGGTGCGGCAATAGATGAAAATTTCTCTACGAAACGGCGATAGTACCCTGCCAAACCAAGGAAACTGTGAATCTCAGTAGCTGATGACGGTCTAGGCCAGCTTTGCACCGCCTCTATCTTCTTCGAATCAACCTAAATACCCTCACTGGAAACCACGTGCCCCAAGAATGCTACTGAATCAAGCCAGAACTCACACTTCAAAAATTTGCAAACAATCTCTTCTCCCTCAAGGTCTGAAGCACAACTCTCAAATGCTGCTAATGATCCTCCCGAGATCGGGAATACACCAACATATCATCAATAAATACGATGATGAAAGAGTCCAGATAAGGCCGGAATACACTGTGCATCAAGTGCACAAAGGCTGTTGGGGCACTGGTCAGCTCGAAAGACATAACCAGAAACACATAATGACCATATCTAGTCCTGAAAGTAGTCTTCAGAATGTCTGACCCCCGAATCTTCAACAGATGATAGCTGGAACGCAAGTCAATCTTGGAAAATACCTTGTCACCCTGCAAATGATCAAACAAGTCATTTATACAAGGCAAAGGATACTGGTTCTTCACCGTAACCCTGTTCAGCTACCAGTAATTAATACACATACGCATAGAACCATCCTTCTTCTTCACGAACAACACAGGTGCACCCCAAGGTGACACACTAGGCCGAATGAACCCCTTATCTAGGAGTTCATGAAGCTACTCCTTAAATTCATTTAGCTCCGCTGGTGCCATATGATAGGTGGACTAGAAATAGGCTGGGTGCCTGGAACCAGGTCAATACCAAAATCAATGTCCCTGTCAGGTGGCATGCTTGGAAGATCTGCAGGAAACACGTCCGGAAAGTCACGAACCATACGAACTGAATCAATAGCGGGAGTCTCACCACTAACATCCCTCACAAAAGCCAGATAAGATAAAAACCCCTCCTCAACCATGCGCTGGGCCTTCAGGTAGGAAATTACCCTGCTAGGCATATACTCAGAAAAACCTCTCCACTCAACCCTCAGATATCCTGGCATAGCTAAGGTCACGGTCTTAGCGTGTCAATCAAGAACAACATGACTCGGTGATAACCCATCCATGCCTAATATCACATCGAAATCGACCATGCTGAGTAACAGTAGGTCCACTCGAGTCTCTAGACCCTCAATAGATATCACACATGACCGATACACACGGTTCACAACAATAGTATCGCCCACCAGAGTCGACACATGAACAGACGTAACTAAAGTCTCACGGGGATTATCAAGAAAATGGGAAAAATATGATGAAACATATGAATATGCAGAACCAGGGTCAAATAAAGCCAAAGCATCTCGGCGACAGACTGAAACAATAACTGCGATCACTGCATCGGAGGCTATAGCCTCTGGTCTGGCTGGAAACGCATACATACCGGCCTGACCTCCACCTGCTCGACCTCCCCCTCTAAGATGGCCTCTAGCTAACTAACTACCACCCCTGGCTTCCTGGGCGGCTGGTGAAGTAATTGGAGCTGAAGTCGAGGGATGGCCCCTCTACTGAGATGAACAACCAGAACCACGGGGACACTGCCTCCACATGTGCCCAAACTCTCCGCACTCAAAACAACTCCCTGGAGCTGGAGGTGGGGACTGATAGAAACCCCTGGCACCAGAATGGCTACTAGAAGAATCATGTATACAGGAAATCTGAACTGGTGGTGCTCGAGTTGCACTTTGGGCTAGGAGGGAACCGAATGAAGAACGGCCTGGCTGAGAACCACGGGGTCCATGGCCCGAAGATGCACCACTATAGGCTGGGAAGACTGATTGAGAAGGCCTGAATGAACGGCCTCTACCATGCTGAAACTGACCCTTGGAAGGAGCACCACTAGAACCACCCAATCCACGAGGCCTATTGGTCTTCCTCTCGTCCCGCTCTTGGCGGCGAATCGACTCAATATCTCGAGCAATATCAACGACCTGCTCGAAAATAGCATTTGATACCCCCTCCCGAGTCATGAAAAAATGGAGCTAATAAGTGAGGCCATCCACAAACCTCCTAATCCTCTCCCTATCAGTAGGGACCAACTCGGTGGCATGACGATCCAATTCCTAAAACGCATCTCATATTGCATCACTGATAGCTCCCTCTGACGCAGCTGCTCAAAATGCTTACGTTGCTCCTCCCTGTGAGACTGAGGTACATACTTCTTCAAGAAGATAGTGGAGAACTACTGCCAGGAGAGGGGTGCTGAACCAACAGGCCTACGCCTCTCAAAAGACTCCCACCAAGTGAAAGCATCACTAGAAAACTAAAAAGTAGCAAATGAGACCCCACTTGTCTACAAAATCCTAGCACGCAGCATCCTCTGACACTTATCTAGAAAACCCTGGGCATCCTCGCCCTCAGCACCACTGAATGTCGGAGGCTGAAGTCTACTAAACCTCTCCATTCTACGGTATTCGTCCTCTAGCATAGTCAGAACCACGAAGTCCTGAACTGGAGCAACCAGTTGGGCTTGAACCGCCCCCGGTGTCTAATGGCTCTGAGTAACCTACCTCGGTGTCCGGGAAACCAGAGTTTGACTGCCTCCCCCGGCCTGAGAAGTAGCGGCAATTTCCTGAGCAAAGGTGGTACACACAGTCAAGATCTAAGCCAAGGTCTCCTGAAGACCCGGAATAACAATAGGCAATGTCAGTGCCTGAGCCTGTCCCGCTGGAGTATCTCCAGCGGGAATATGATCCTTAACAGTATGAGGATCAACTGGCATCGTCCTGGCTGCAGCACGGGCTGGACCCTACCTCTACCACGACCTCGACCTCTCGGTGGTCTAGCTAGTGGGTGATCACCCTAATCGGTAGCGCGAGTCCTCACCAATTATGAGAGAAGGAAACAACAAAAGTTTAGATTTTTAGAATTAAAAAAATGGCATGACAGAATTCAAGAAAATGAGATTGTTCCTAAGGGTTCCGCAGCCTCTCGAAGATAAGTACAGACGTCTCCGAAAAGATCCGCAAGACTCTACTAAATCTGCTCATGACCGTTGAGTCCTATGTAACCTAGGCTCTGATACCAACTTGTCACGACCCCAAATCTTAAATCGGCCATGATGGTGCCTATCGTGGAACTAGGCTAGCCAACAATCACATATTTACAGTTTCTCTCAAAAATCCCAACCCATTTTCAACATTTCATAAAAGTACATAAAATTGCTGAATCCATTAGGCAAAATAAATAGTTCAACAGACTAAACCATACCCAAAATTCGGAGTCAACATGTCATGAGCATCAAAGAAATATACAAAAAAAGTCTACTATTGTAATAATAAACCTCCGAACGAATAACTAGGTACATCATAAGAAGGGAAAACAGAGATTATGAGGACGATGAACATCTACCTCTATGTCCCGAACTCTAGCTCTGCATGGAATAGATGGAAAACGCTCGGTATCAGCACTTGTATCTGCACACAGGGGTGCAGGGAGTAATGTGAGTACGTCAACTCAGTAGTAATGAGAATAAATCAAGTGTAAGCAGTAAGAAACACATAAAATCAAATCATCAGTTCGCAATATGCACAACCTTTGTTTCCAACAGTATATATATATATATATATATATATATATATGAAATCAACATGCCTTAAAAGCCAACTTCAGTAAAATCCTTTGAAAAATGTGTTTTCCAACAATTTTAGAAATAAAATACCTGAAGAATTTAGTGTAAAATGAAATAAGTCGTAAATAGCCCCTCGGGAAAAACATAAATCATAAATCTCCCCTCGGGCAGAACATCACTTAGCATGCCTCATTTCATCCCCTCTGGCAACGTCACTGTCACTCATGCCTCTCAGTCACTCGTCATTAGGCACTCCCACTCAGTAGGTATCTGCGCTCACTAGGGGTGCGTACAGACTCCGGAGGGGCTCCTTCAGCACAATCGCTAAAATAAAGCCACCTCGTGGCGTATCATATCCTCACAATCAGGCCCTCAACCTCACTGAGTCAGAATCTATCAAAAGACCCTCGGGCGTATCAGTAAAATGGGGTACTCGACCCAAAAGCATCATTTTATATATCAAAACAGTGTAAATAAGGCTAAGCTTCGAAATCAGTTAAACATAACATGACTGAGTGACAATCATAAATCAAAAGTGAGGAAATACCAGTAAAAATCCCCCAAGGGGTCTAAACAAGTTGGCACGAGGCCCCAAACATGGATTATAGCTCAAATATATCAATAGTTTTAGAACACAATTTAACATATGCTTTAGAGTAAAAATACACAACTCAATAGTTTCCGCGGAGATGATCAAGTCCAATCCAAAAATCAGTGTACGCCACATACTCGTCATCTGACATGTGCGCCATTCTCAAAACAGTGAGAAATATAAAGTCTGGGGTTTCATACCAACAGGACAAGATTTATAGCCATTACTTACCTCTACCAGGCCACAAAACTAATCCGCGATGCCCTTACCCTCAAATCGGCTACCGATTGCTCTAAATCTAACCAAAACCAGATTAACATCATCAATATATGCTAAAGAAACAAAGCCCAATCGAAAACTAACAATTTAGACACAATTCTCGAAATTCGGCAAAACCCGAGCACCGAGCCCACGTCTCGAATTTCAATAAAATATACATAACTAGAATCCTCACCCTCCCATGATTCTATACATACCAAGAACACCAAAATTGGACCACAATTGCTCAGTCAAAACATCAAAACAAATTTCCAATTCTCATGCACCTAGCCTCCCCAATTTTGGGTTTAAATTCAACAAATTTCCGGTTTAATTACTTAGAAAACGACATAGAATCGAGTTATGAAGTTGAAAATATTACCTCCAAGTGATTCCCTTCAATTTCCTCTTCAAACCCTCTCAAAGAGCTCCAAACCTGCTCAATAATGGAGGACAAATTGACTCAATTGGCAAAGATGGCCTTTAAAAACATTCTGACCAACACTAATATTTCCTTCAGTGCGATCGCTTCTCCAGCCACGTGATCGCGATGCACAGACTAGACCACTCTACGTGTTCGCATACAAACACGCGCGTTTGCATTGCTTAAATAACCATCCCACACACGCGCCTCAGAACACCCTATGCGATCGCACAAATGGCCACGCGATCGCACTGCTTCAGCTGCCCAACCTATGCGATCGCAAGCCTTATTACGCGATAGTATAGAACAAACTTACCTGACTCAAACTTTAACACGATCGCGGATGAACTCATGTGATCGCATTGAAGAAACCCCTGCTGCTCAAATACTAGAAAAATAGCAGACTCCTTAAGACCAAAAATGCCCGCTAGGCATCCGAAATATACCCGAGGCCCCCGGGACCTCAACCAATCCTACCAACACACCCCATAACATCATTAAAACTTAGTCGAGCCTTCAAAACAAAAAAAACAACACAACAACACTAAAATTACATCAAATTCAAGCCTATGAACTTTGAAATTTCTAAATTTCGCCAATGATGCCGAAACCAACCAACACATCCGATTGTCCTGAAAATTTGCACACATATCCAAAATGACATTACGAACTTGTTCCAACTTCCAGAATTCCATTTCGACCTTGATAGCCTATTTTCCACTGCGGACCGAAAATCGCCAAAAACTAACTTTCCCCACTTCAAGTCTAATTCTACACTGGACATCAAAACTTCATTCTGAACACACTCCTAAGTCCCAAATCACCCAACGCAGCTACTTGAGCCATAAAATTCGCATTCCGATGTTGTTTACAAATAAGTCAACTCCCGATTGACTTTTTCAACTATTAAGCTAATTTAAGAGATTAAGTGTCTCAGTTCTCACCACAACCACTCCGAACCCGAACCAACCGACCCAACACAACATATATCGGCTAAGAAACATATGAAAAAGCAAAAATGAAGGATGTTACTACAGCGTTTTGAGATTCTACTAGGGAATGTCGCACCTAATGTAGGTAGAAAATAATGCGACCAGGGGATGTAGTACCCTGTGTTGACAATAAGATGAGGCTCTTGGCTCTCTAAGATTCTACTAGGGAATGTAGTACCCAATGTAGGAAGAAAATAATGCGATCGGGGGATGTGGTACCCTGTGTTGAAAATAGGGTATTGATTCCCTATAATGAAATTAAGAATAACATGATTACATGTCTATTGGAAGAAAACTAAAGATTCTAGAACTTCACTTGGTGGTGTTCGTCTTTTCACGAACTGTTTCTTAAAATTGTTATGTTCCTATTCTGAACAAAGAAAAATTCGTTAGTTTTAAAATGGTAGTCAGTTTGTTGCCTTGATTTATTGGGCGACTTGACCTTGCGTTCGTTACACTTGTTAGGAAAATTGATTCTATCAATGGTCGTACAAATTTCCGGGAAATTCTATCTTTAATTTCTGAAAGTCTTCTTTCTCAACGCAACACTTGATTATTTTGCACCTATCTCCATTTGTTGACCCCTGAAACATTTTTCATCCTTCAAGTCTTTTGCAGTTAGGGAAAATCACAGATGGCTTTATGGATTTGCCCATACATTTTATGCCCAGCAATCTTTTCTTTATATAACGGTGAAACTGTAATCAATTTTGCAGCCTTTTCTTTGCTTTGCTTTGACAAAATTAGACTGAAAGGGACCCTAAAAAAATAATGCAAAAGAAAACACGAAGGTGAACTAATAGGTATTACAACTTAATCAAGAAGTGTACCTTTCAGAGAAGAAAAAATAAAAATAAAAAGGACTTATCTGGAGGAATATGCTGACTTCAATGAACATGGCATGCATTTTGGACTGGATGCCCGATCCATCTGAACCGTCTAATTCTCAACATCCGTTGTAAGCTTCACTTTGAAACTGATTTCTTTGTCTTAACCATGCTTGTGCCGAGATATATGAAGACCTAAATTGATCAACGATGCCCTTTTGTTGGTTTTCACCAATTGACCTCTCTCATTTGTCTTTCTCTCAACTCACTATTGCCTTATGGTGCCCGTGAGGGTTTTCAACAATAAGACTCTCTCATTTTATTTTTCTCTCTTTACAATGGCTGAGGAATCACCGTAATATACCAACTTAGCATCCTCGAAATCTGATAAGAAGGTCTTAAAAGGGAAAGGTAAAAAGAACCATTCAACTGAATTACAATTGTTGGAACCATTTTGACGGAAAAATCGTCGAAAAATAAATAAAATCATGCCCCAGTTTCTTTGAATACTGGCAAATGTAGATTTTTGTTTTAGTGTGACCGAACGCCAGAGTGAGGCTGCCTACGTATCCTTTCGGAATCAGGTCGGACGTAGTTCAATTAACATGAACATATTTTGATGAATTTTTTTTTCTTTTTCTTTTTTTGCTCATTTTCTTTGATTTTTTAAGTACATTGGTTCCGAAATAGGGGGAAAAGAATAAATATAAACAAGGCTTCAAAGGGCTAACTAGGGTTGACCAGTGTTTGGGTAGCGAGAATGATAGCCTTTCGTCATCCCAACCTAAGAATGCTAAGTATAAAAATGCCCCCAACAGAGGCATGTTAGACATAGTATCTCTTGATTGCATCTGCGTTGAGGCTGGTTAGACACAGTATCTCTTGATTGCATCTGCGTTGACAAATATATCAGGCACCTTTCCTTCTATATCTGTCAAGTGTAGAGCTCCTTTTGACAATACTTTCTTGATGAGGTAAGGACCTTGCCAATTCGGGGCGAACTTTCCTTTTGCTTCTTCCTGGTGCGGAAAGATATGTTGCAAAACAAGTTGTCCTACCTCAAATTGTCTTGGGCGCACTTTCTTGTTGTAAGCGCGTGCCATTATTTGTTTGTATAATTGACCAAAACAAACTTCCGCCAAACGTTTTTCATCAATTAAACTCAATTATTCCAATCGGGACATGACCCAACTAGTGCCTTCGATCCCTGCTTCAACAATGATTCGGAGAGAGGGAATCTCAACATCAGCAGGTATGACTGCTTCAGTGCCATAAACCAACAAGTAGGGCGTCACGCCAACTGATGTACGGACATTTGTCCAGTATCCCAAAAGAGCAAAGGGCAGTTTCTCGTGCCATTGTCTAGACCCTTGGACCATATTCATAAGAATCTTCTTGATGTTCTTATTCGATGCTTCAAAAGCTCCATTAGCTTTGGGCCGGTAAGGAGTAGACTTGCGATGCTCAATTTTAAATTGTTCACATACCTCCTTCATCAGATGACTTTTCAAATTAGTAGCATTATCCGTGATACTGATTTTCGAAATACCGAAACAACAGATGATGTTGGAGTGAACAAAGTCTACTACTGCTTTCTTGGTAACTGCTTTCAATGTAATAGCTTCCACCCATTTGGTGAGGTAATCAATTGCAACCAAGATGAATCTGTGCTAATTTGAAGCTTTTGGCTCTATTGGGCCAATGACGTCCATTTCCTAAGCAACAAAAGGCCAATGAGCTGACATAGGGTATAACTCTGAAGGAGGCGAGTGAATCTGACATTGGTGGCACTTGCGAACAAAATGAAAGAAATATCATTCCATAGTAAGCCAATAATATCCTGCCCGAAGAATTTTCTTTGCTAGAACATATCCATTCATGTGCGGACCATAAACTCCCAAATGCACCTCATTCATAATCATTACAGCTTCTTTGGCATCCACACATCTCAACCAATTCAAATCCGGAGTCCTTTTGTATGGGATTTCCCCACTCAAAAAGAAACCATTAGAGAGTCGCCTAATAGTTCTCTTTTGATCCCTATTAGCATATTGAGGATATTCTCTTGTTTTCAGATAATGTTTGATATCACGGTACCATGGTTCACCATCTAGTTCTTCTTCAATTGTATTGCAATAACCATGTTGATCCCGAATTTGAATTTCTAATGGGTCAATGTGAGTATTACCCGATATGAAAACATTGAGGCTAGGGTGGCCAAGGCATCAGTTAATTCATTGTGAAAGTTGGGAATGTACCTGAACTCGATGGACTTGAACCTTTTGCTAAGATATTCCACACATTGTCTATATGGAATGAGCTTGATATATCGAGTCTCCCAATCACCTTGAGTCTGCTGAATAAGCAAATTTGAATCTCCCATCACCAACAGTTAATGCACATTTAGGTTTATTTCCATGTTCAGACCCATGATGCAAGCTTCATATTCTAACGTGTTGTTTGTACAGAAGAAACAAAGTCGCGCCGTGGCAGGGAAATTTTGCCCAGTAGGTGGTATAAGAATTACTCTAATCCCTATGCCTTTGATGTTGATAGCCCCATCAAAGTATTGTTTCCAAGTTTGACTGTCATCTTGGACTACTTATTCAATTAAATTAACCTCTTCATATTGGATATATGTGTTCAATGATTCATACTCATCATCAATTGGGTTTTCTACCAGATGAGCAGCCAAAGCTTGTGCCTTCATGGCAGTACGAGTGACATAAACAATATCAAACTCTGTGAGTAGGATTTTCCACTTTGCCAATCTACCAGTTGACATCAGCTTCTGAAAGATGTACTTTAGGGGATCCATTCGGGATATGAGGTAAGTTGTATAGGCCAAAAGATAATTCCTACGCTTCTGAGCGACCCAGGTTAAGGCACAACATGTCCTTTCCAAAATAGTGTATTTGGCCTCATAAGTAGTGAAATTTTTGCTCAAATAATAGATTGCTTGTTTCTTTTTTCCCGTGGCATCATGTCGACCCAGAACACAACCAAAGGAACTATCTATTACTGACAGATATAAAAATAGAGGCCTACCAGGTTCCGGCGGGACCAAAACAACGGGATTTGACAAATATTCTTTGATCTTATCAAATGCTTCTTGGCACTCATCTGTCCACTTGATAGTAGCGTTCTTTTTCATTTGAAAGTGGGCTCACATGTGGTTGTAAGCTTCGCAATGAACCTGCTGATGTAGTTTAACCTCCCGAGTAAACTCATGACTTCTGTTTTATTCTTCGGGGGAGGCGACTCTCGAATGGTCTTTATCTTGGAGGGATCTAACTCGTTGGCTCTTAGGCTAACTATAAAACCTAAAAGATTCCCAGAAAAACTACAAATGCACTTTTGGCTGGATTGAGTTTGAGATTATACCTTCGTAGCCTTTCAAAGAACTTTTTCAAGTCTTGCACGTGATCAGCTTGTGTTCTGGACTTAATGATCAAATCATCAACATACTGTCATGACCCAAATTCCCAACCTTAGGGATCGTGATGGAGCCTAATACTACACTTTCTAGGCAAGCCAATATTTGAATTCGAGTAGCTAATTTCCTTTGATTATTTTCTTAAGCATCAATATATAAATTTAAAGTAAACTTAATTTAAATGATTTCCAAAGATAAATAATAAACAATTGAATAAAAAACGAACCATGAACTAATCATATAATAGATCTAGAACTACCCCAGAGTCTCGTGTCACAATTCACGAACTACTAAAGACTACTACAAACACTGGGCTGAAAGAAATAGTGTAACTATTCTGAATATACTAAAACAGTTTTATAAAAATAGGAGAAGACTCTTGGGATCTGCGAACGCCGGCAGATATACCTCGTGTCTCCGAATAAATAGATGGCTGTTTTAAAAATCTCTACTGCTGGCTAGTACCTGGATCTGCACAAAAGAGCGCAGAGTGTAGTATCAGTACAACCGACCCCATGAACTGAGTAAGTGCCGAGCCTAACCTCAACGAAGTAGTGACGATGCTATGGCGGGGCATTAAAAACATATAACCTGTTACAATAATATATACAATAACACAATAAAATAATTCTACACGAACAAGAAAAATATAACTGAGACAGTAAATATAAAGCACGAAGGAAATCTAAACGAATAATTAAGTACGTCAACAACAATGAAATAACTCAACCGCCTTTTCCAGGCCTCAGCTATAACAAACTCTAAAATAATTTCCAAGTTTCCATTTAACTTTAAATAAAAGTAGTGCCAAAATATGAAAAATAGTAATATAAAATAGTATGTTTTCAAATCTTTGTTTTTCTTTGAAAATCAGTAAATATATAAATGTCCTCCCTTATCGCTTCTTGTTGCGGCGTGCAACCCGCTCCCACCTGTCCACCCTTATGGCTCCTCCCTAAATATATCACCCTTATTACTCTTGTTGCAGCATGCAACCTGATCCCACCTGTCCACCCTTATCACTCCTTGTTGCGGTGTGCAACCCGCTCCCACCAGACATATCATATCAATTTATTCATAATTTCACAATTCAAGTCAAAGCCTTTCACAATATTTATGTCTCGACAATTGTAAACAGAACAAGTTTCACTTTAAATAACGGTAAAAGCAGAATATGAAATAATGACAATAAAACAATAAGTGTTCCAACCTTTATTTTAGTAACAGTATAACATGCATATTCTCCCTTATCATTGTCTTGTTGCATCGTGCAAACCGATCCCACCTATTCACAATATCACAATAAATTTGCTCACCCGTATCACAATCAATTATCCACCCTTGTCACAGCTCCCTTATCACAATCAAATTTGTTTATTCATCAAAAACTTTCAAAGTTCAAGACAAGCCTTTCACACCACCTTTATTTCAACAATTGCAGACAGAAAACAGTATAGCTCGTAAGCTTCAACCAATATCATTTTACAGTAAAACTAACCAGAATATATGTAAACACCGTAACGCTGTCAAACCAGCTTAATCTTTATGTACTATGATAGAATCACGAGAATAACCAACACTCTTAACACACTTGCAACAACAATTGGAAACTATAGATTGAAATCAAATAGCCAAATAAACCTCAACAATCATAAGACAGTTAAACTACAATTCTCATAACTTCCTCAATATTATCAAAAATGAAAGAAACAAGAACATAAATATATGTGCCTAGTAGAAATAATTCCAAACTACTCAACCGTTTTGTACCACAATGGAACCAAATAAACAACCAATACTCTTTTCAAAATAACCACAACAATATTTAACAACAACAGAATAAGGCCAAGTAATCGTAGAAACAATAATGAACATAAAACAATTAAGCCAGAAATCAATTAACTTGGGAACGAGGAAGGGATCATGTTTAACAGACCATTTGCTGGTGCATAAATACTCGCACCTCACCTATACACCACACACATGCATTTCACACAACAAACAAGTGGGGACTCCTATTCCCTCAAGTCAAAGTTAGACCAAACACTTACCTCAAATTTCCAGGCCACTCATTGTTCAATTATAGCTTTTCCCTTTGAATTCACCTCCAATACACTTGAATATAACCATAATTAACTTAATATCATTAATTAATGCTAAAGGAACTAACTTTACTGATAATTATAATTTTTCCTAAGTTTTCTCAAAAAAATTAAAACCCCGACCCCGGGCCCGCTTGGTTTAAACTCGGGGTTCGGACCAAATTACGTTTACCCAATCACCCACGAACCCAAATATACAGTTAGTTTCGAAATCCGACCTCAATTCGAGGTAAATATTCAAAATTTTCAAAATTCCCTAATTCTACCCAAACCCTCAATTCTTACCATGAAAATTCTTAGTTTTTATATTTAAAAGTGATGAAAAACAATGAGTAATTGAAAGAGTAAAGTTTATGTTTGATTACCTATGACTTGGGGTGATATTTGGTCAAGATATTCGTTCCTAGAGCTGTGGGGTTTGAAAATTTAAAGAAGAAGAAGTCTGCCAGTTTTATATATATTTTTCTGCCAGCTATTCTGCCTCGTTTCTCATGCCAAGTGATCCCCAAACTCGATTTTTATGTCTCCAGTAGATTCCTTGTGAAATTCTAGTAAAGTTAGGCTTTTTAATCACTCAATTTGACCTTATAATGAAGGATATATGTAGGTTTTAATATTTGCAAATAGTGCAGGTTTTTAATACGTCGTCTGTGACAATTTTGTAATTAACCTGAAAAATCTGGAAAACTTAGTAAAATGATCATAAAATCCTCATACGATGTCCAAATTCGATGATTCTTTTTGCTATGGGTCCATAATTATGATAAGGATTTAATACTTCATTCAAAACAGAAATCGGAGCTTATTTGTTCAATATGATATCATTTATACTTGAAGAAACGACGTCGAAGCATAAGAAAGAACGAGCGCAACACAAACCAAACCTATTTGAAACTCACCTGAGCCCTCATGGCTCCAAACCAAACATGCACGCAATTCTAAATGCATCATACGGACTTGCTCGTTCTATCAAATCATGAAAATAACATGTAAAACTATGAATTAAACTCAAAACTCATTATTTTTCTCAAGAACACTTAAAGTTCACTATTTATCTACCGGATGTCCGAATTACGTCAAACGAACTTCATTTTTTACCAAATTTCATAGGCAAGGCCTAAATATCATAACAAACCTATATCGAGCTCCGGAACCACAATACGGTCCCCATACCAACGGTTTCAAACAAAAATTTCTTTCTTTATTTCATTAATATTTCAGCAAAATAATTTCTTTCAAAAATTGATTTCTAAGGCTTGGGATCTCCGAATTCTTTTTCGGGCATACGCCCGAATCCCATATTTTACTGCGGACCTCCAGGGATCATTGGAACACGGATACAGGTCTGTTTATTCAAAATGTTGACCAAAGTCATTTTTAATCAAATTTGAACTCTAGAAATTACTATTTCTCATATTTTCACATAAAAGCATTCCGGTTTCACGCCCGGACTGTGCACGCAAATCGAGGTATTTAAAATTAACCATTTTAGGGCTATTAATTCTAGATCGAAGTTAATTTCATAGAATGACCCCTTGGGTCATCACAATCTCCACCTCTAAAACAAATGTTCGTCCTCGAACGGACATAGAAAATTACCCGAAATGGCAAACATAACCGACCATGCATCCTCAAAACAACATCATCTCCAACTGTAACCTGCTTGGCATCACCGTGCCGAACTGTGTCCCTAGGGGCCTCCAAATGTGGGTCATCATCCTGTCGCTCCCGAATACGCTCAAATAGGGAAGACCGAGCGACTATACAAGCTGGAACACGGCTAGGAGAAATATTCAACCTCATGAACTGATTAGCCAACTTCTGAACGTATGAAGATAACGGTCTCTCACCAACTGGAATATACGCACCATACTCACCGCCTCTATTTTCCTAATGGTTGTTCATAGCCAATTACAGAATTATCATACAACTTCATGTTAGCAATAATATCCTTTCAAACCTTCCCAATACTGATAATGAGATGCGATTCATGAAGACCCCATAAATATATATCCGACTTAACGTGTCTCATTTAGCGCTTACGTCGTAGGTCAAAGCTCAATAATTATAATACGGATTTGGTAAACTATGCACAGTTAATTAATTAATTTATTTCTTTATTTATTTAATTATTATTAGTATAACTTTTACTATTATTATTTATTTATTAAGATTATTATCATTATTTTTATACATAAATTGTTGAATCAGCCTAACAGGCATGACTCCCTACCAGTACTATAACAAAATTTTAATTCATAAGGGAGAATTTAAACAAAAGAATTTCCGTCACCAGGACCTCATCCTTACATAACTTCCACCGCGGCTCGTAGGCCGATTTAGACATCGCAAATCATATTAAAATGCGAGGATCTCGTCCTCAATTCTGAATCATAAGCAACATGCATATCGTGCCAATCGAAACATTCCATTTCCTTCCTTTAACTATTTTCCGTTAAACAAAATTACAACACGTAATGATAGACGCATCTATCTCCGTAGATTCTCTCAATACAAGTATTCACGTATGTAGATTTTTGAGTTACGAAGCTCAGCCGAGAGTAGATCATATTAGAAGAATTTTATTAGTTATGCATAACCGTATTAAGTTCAGGAAATCATCACTTTATACTAATTAGAGATTGTTCTTGTAATGACACCATTTAATGTAACGACCTCAGCCATACCATGAAAAGTATATCATCGGGCTAGGTCTCCACCTGAAGGAATCTAACCTTCACTTTCGATATTTCGACCCCCTTTATCCCTAGTTGGTCATGTAGTTGAGTTGTAACTGCAATGGGACACGTAGCTTGAGTGCACTGATGAATTATGACTCCCAAATCTAGAACAATTCCTACCACTAGCTGAAATAATTATTATCTTGCCCTGAGTCACATAAAAGTTTTACAATCATAATTGAGTCCTTTAATGAGTATGGGGACTCGCCCTCTGGCTATATGAACTGAAGTAGGAGTATGACAGGCTAACTTATCAAACCTGATGGCATATCCTGACACCGTCATGGTAACCTGACGCAACCATTCAAACCTTATGCGCCACGTAGTATGGAGAGTCCGAGAAGAAAATCTTTCAAAAGCATTTATGAGAATTGAGTCAAGTAATTGATGCTGCATTGGCTGGTCATCCTCTTCGTAGGCTTGTCACAAACACCGGCGGCCAATTTCTTCTTTTACTATGTTAACTCAACACTGCTAAGCTACCCCCTTTATTCATATACTTTTTTATCATTCTTTTGGGGTAATTCTCATCTCTATTGATGCACAATGATCCCAAAAGTAGAGCTCTATAGAGATAAACCTTGGCACCAACCATATAGTATAGAAGCTTGTCAACCACTGTACTCCCTCTGGAGGACCTCAAAATCCGCAAACGTGACTTCCACGCTGAGTAAAACTTCTGTAAAGTTTGTTATATAACTCCTTTTGTACTGAGGTATAGGATTATTGTCACCACCCAAAATCCCTAAGGTCGTGATGGCATCGGACATCATTGTCAGGCAAGCCAATCATTACTTAATTGAAATAATTTTCCTGTTTTAACATTTATGAAAAACATTTCCTTTCACTTTATTACATATTAACTAAATAAAAGTTGTCAAGTAAAATAATAGTTAAAATATTACACTTTGGAAAATATATCCCAACACATCCTAGAACCCGGTGTCACAAGTACATAAGAAATTTCTAAGAATTCGTACAATCATTACAAAGCTTGTCCGAAATACAAGTTCGACAAGGAATTAAAAAATGAAAAGAAATACAGTACGAGGGAGGCTCTGTCAGCTGCAAATCGCCTCTGGATGATGCAACTCGCCTAAGTCTCTGAATCCTCCACATTGCTAGGAAAGTACATGTCCAATAAAATGCACAGCAAGTGCAGCATGAGTAGAAAAACAATGTGTACTCAGTAAGTCGCCCGCCTAACCTTAGAGAGGTAGTGGCGAGAGGTTGAATTAGACACTCACTAAGGGCCAGCAAATTAATTAACAGTATAAGATGAACACGATAGGCATGTAAAGGTAGTAAAGCAGCATATATATAAGTCATTGAAATCCAAGTAAATACTGAAAATAAACAAAACAGTTACCATCTTCTCATTATTTTCCAAAATATATTAAATAAACAAATTCCTCTTTGTTTTCCCCCAAATATCATAAATCCGCAATTTCTTCTTTATTTTCCCCCCAAATATCATATCACTTCAAAATCATGAAAAACATTTAACAATTTAGCATGCGCATACGGGATAAAGAAAATTGACCTGAGCCATCATAATAATCATCTATGTGCACTACCGAAGGTCGAACAACTCGAACCATAATATTTATTTCAATCTCGCCGTGGCGTACGGCCCGCTCCCATGAGAGCGGAGAAAATAACACTCCGCTAGCGGAATGTAAATTGCGAAGCCATCACATGCAGACATGCACAATCAACAATCCACCCCGAATACGTCGGGAACACAAATACTCAAGTAAATGACCAATTTCTCTTTTAATAACCACAAAATTGTATTCAAATCCTTTTTCAAAATCACTTGCCAAGTTTTTATAATGCTTAATAATACAACGTTATCCGGAAATACAATTGCCCGCGAAGGAAATCAATTCTCTTTTTAGATTCTTAAGAAAATAAACTCTAATCTTCTTTAGCCATTCAATTACAATTTCAATTATATTAGCAGTCTAATATTACAGGCAAGATCAGAGGTACAACATGTAAGGCATACTAGTGGGTCATAGGCCTATCCAGACATGGCATAATAGTAGCTACACACGGACTCCCATCACCTCGTGCGTACGTAGCCCCTGCAGATAATAGCATGTACTCCATTAATTCACCTAGGGGGAAAATTCCCTCTCACAAAGTTAGAAAGGAGACTTACCTCGCTCCGAAATTCCAATACCGGCTTCCAAGCCCTTCCGAAGACTCCAACGGACGCACATCGCCCCAAAACTATCCAAACAACGACAAACCAATGAAAATATATTATAATACTTGCAACAATTCCAAATTATATAATTTCCCAACCCCGCTCAGTGAAATGGCCAAAATGCCCTCGGGCCCACGTGCCCGAAATCCGAAATTTCTCGAAGATAAAATCTATTCATAGCTCCACTAGCTCAAATATACAATTTACTCAAATATTCATGCTCAATTTGTGGCTAAGAATCATTTTCTAGGTTTCTTTAAGATTCTCCAAATTTCCAATAAATTTCCATGCCTAATACATGCATATAATCTTGTATTTAACTTAGAAACGGGAGAAATTTACTTATCTTGACAATGCATGAAGGAATCCTCTCTTTGAAGCCTCCCATAATCGCCTAAGCCAAAGAAGAAATGAAGAAAATGAACCAAGAATCCTAGTTTTAAAACATTCTACCCAGGCCGACTTTCGCACCTGCGATCCAGTCCTCGCACCTGCATTTTCCCAGGTACGCCCAAGAACCCACACTTGCGGCTTCCTTCTCCTCCGGCCGGACTGGCACCTGCGACCCATTACCCGCATCTGCGCCTTTGCAGGTGTGGAAATTCCATCGCACCTGTGATCCCAGCCAAGCCAACCCACTCTCGCACCTGCGGCAAAATCCTCGCAGGTGCGGTCACACCAGATGACAGCAATTCCAGCCTTCTTCAAACTTTCAACTTAATCCGATAACCACCTGAAATCCACCCGAGGCTCCCGGGACCCTGTCCAATTATACCAACCTGTTCCAAAACATAATGCGGACTTTCTCGAGGCCTCAAATCAGATCAAACAACATTGAAACCACGAATCGCACCCAAATCCTAACTTTATGAACTTAGAAATTTCCAACTTCTACATCTGATGTCGAAACCTATCAAATCACATCCGATTGACCTCAAATTTTGCGCACAAGTCATATTCAACATCACAGACCTTCTCTAACTTCCGAAATCACATTCCGACCTCGATATCAAAACTTCCACTTCCGGTCAGATTTCTCATAAACCTTCAAATTTCTATCTTTAGCCAAATGACCTCCGGACATCCGAATTCACTTCCGATCGCGCTCCTAACTCCAGAATCACCATACAAAGCTATACACAGACTCGGAATTCCAAACGGACATCAACATCATTTAAATGCGCTTCAAGCCAAACTTAAGAAATTTCTTCAAAATGCTAACTTCCACAATATGCATCGAAACGCTCCCGGGTTATCCAAAACCCGATCAGGACATCCGCCCAAGTACGAAATCATCATACGAACCTGCAGGAACCCTCAAATCCTGATTCTGAGGTCGTTTATTCAAAATAATCTTAGTTGATTCGTCCAACTTAAGGCTTCTGAAATGAGAATTTTCTTTCCAAATCAACTCTAAACTTTCTGAAATTCAATTCCGACCACACCTACAAGTCATAATATTTTAAATGGAGCTGCTCACGACTTCAAACCGCTGAACGACGCGCTAGAGCTCAAAACGACCGGTCGGGTTGTTACATTCTCCCCCACTTAAACCGACGTTCGTCCTCGAACGGGCTAAGAACTGCTCTGGAGTTATCTGAAATCACTGTTTAACACTTTGTGCACCTGCCTGTGCTACTACAACCCATCTGAGTACATTAGATTGATCAAATATGAAGATTTCTTCTTTTATCCATATAATAAGCTCAGAACCTAGTTCCAATACATGAAATTTTCTCTGCCAGGCCTAGTTTCAATATATAAACACTGTATCGACTACCACACAACATACCAGAACATAATTGCATACCTTTGCTGAATTAGCACCATGCAACGCAAGATTCATCATCTAACCACAATGACGTTCCCTGAACCTTAATAGCCAAAATTCCACAAATATGATGCTCCCAATGCACCTCATGATATATATACATACATCTTGCCATAATGCTGACGATACCACCACAACAGAGGAGATGTGTAAAGATTCATACCCAACTGCAGAGGTAACAAATATTGATTATCTCATCTTGACTTGAATCATCACCTCATCATGAACCTGAATAATGGTATTTGTTCTTTAATATACACTTCACATAACCTTATCGCACTGATCCCTGATCCGAAAATCTCGCCTCACCCAATATGAACTGCCTCAGACCACAGATCACCCCAAACATGACCAACAACCTCATATGATACGACATCGCTCCAATAGGCCATAACAAGAACATGACAATAAGAAATGACTCAGGAAGGGACTATTCAACTCACACAACTAATATGAACTTTTCTCAGAAAATAGGAAGTAGAACATAAGAAAAAATAAATATAGGAACCTTACTCATCATCACACTGTTTCGGCGTGCAACCTGATACGAATAACATACCAGTGGTGACGTTCCACCCGATCCACACATAAAATTTACTTAAGAAGATATATATACGAAGCTGATTTGCTCAATATTACAAATTACTGAATATCGATCATAAGCACACTAAGTGCATAATACCATCATGGGGAGACTGATAAAGCCGTCGGCTACAAAACTTAAGCACACTTTGGATCTCAAGAGCTATGCTGCTCACATAACATCCCCACTACACGGGACCTCAACACATAGGAAATTATCAAGCCGTTTCACGACTCACACGCCACAATCATAATAACCCATGAATTTGACGAAGACAGAACAACATTTGTTGTTCTAATACCTTTCCATGAAAAGCGCTATACTGAAATGAACATGCCTGGCTCAAAAGGAGCCCATAATCATATTTAAATCCACCCACAGACATCGAGTCTACCTTGCTCGCACCAGCTGAGCTAGTAGCTTTTACCCGGGTCCATATTAACCCATTCTCTTATAATACGCAAGAACAACCATCATAGCTGGGACAAACACCCCACAATCTGCAACCAAATGATCTGAACGCTCTCCAGGCATAAATTCTCAATTAAGCAATATTGCGCTTCTTTAAACTCAGTCCAAATCTTCAATCCATCAAGTGACTACATGTCACACTTTATACAATCTTTTCTAGGTCATGCTTCCACGACCTTTTTCACAAGGCAACAAGACACATCAAGAATCCATGACAAGGGTACAAACATCTTCCACCAAATATGATTCTCAGGCGACACTGAAGATAACACCAGCTTTCTTTTAACTTTCAAATCACTCCTTCTTGCTCTTCCGAGCTCATGACATGCCAATATGAGGTAGTGCAAGAATTCCATCACAACTTCTGAACCACCAATAGGGTGAACACTTCATCATCTAGAAACCTTTTACTTAACTCAATTCAGGAGTACCATCTCAACACACAAGTGAATTCTCCAAATCACCCAACATGCAAATCCTTAAGTAGTAGCCTATACCACCATAACCCTTCCGGGATCTGCCTACACCTGTCAGGCCATAGCACTCAAATGCTCCCACATGAAATCCATCATGACGACCGAAAATCCCCGCACATACCGGCACAAACCACATGCATAACTTAATCACACCGAAGGAACTGATCACTGCCGCAAATGTTCCATTTTAACCATGGCTAATCAATATATTTTCTTTTAACCATCTTCATTTGCCTCATGAATAATAGCAACTTCCTTCAACTCATAGCAAACTCAAACCTCACTCATCCCGAGTGACCTTGATTCGCGAGACTATGCGGCCTAGATCTCGTGACCCGTCTCATACCCTCCTGATAATCTTTCTACAATCCGAAGTTTATTTCTCTCACTCCTCCAATACGATCCTGTATGCTGAATCACACCATAGAACATTCCAACCATCCTTCTTTTTCTCAGAAATTACTCTGCAAAAGCTCTATTCTTGATCATACTACTGCCTGAAACCCTTAAACTCTACATTCTTAACTTTTGAACTCACTGGGACAGCTATTGAGAGTCACCCACTCTAACTGGCCCCGAATACAATCAACTCCAAGGCTCTCCTAGCACAGGAACACCCTTTTCAGTGAAACACGTGACCAAGTCCCTATACTGACAACTCACCTATGCCTTAAGCAGAATTCTGAATCTTCCAAAGCCTAACCCTAGTCTGACAGGGCCAACTTTTGCACACATTCATCAAATCCCACGCACAATCAACATCTTACTCCTTTCCATTAGATGTAATAACTTGCCAACACGCCGAAAATCCGCAATCCTATGAGAAGACAACCCTACTACCCAACTGCAGATGGTGGGACTCCGCCACTTAGTCCGAAGCTACTCCTTGCACCACTCTAGACCCTGCCGATATCCTTTCTCCTTTGATAACGCGATCTTGCTCAACCAATCCGTCCAAATTATTCCAAATTCTCTTGATAGAACTCCCTAAATACTCAAATTCTCTAGCATCATTCACACATTCCGCCTCCTACCGAATAGCCACTAGAACCCCTCACGAGACCTGCCAACCATGCTACCGCTACCCTATTCACAGGAGATGACCCACCTGTGGAAATCACCCTCGGACACCTTCCAACGACGCTAAAATGCATGATCTCTACCATTCCAATACCCCATCCTACGCCCTGCTTCCTTTACCAACTTTACTAGTCCGTCCGCTTCTCATGGACATCCATTAAATGCGCGACAATATCTTCAAATTCCAAGCTATGCTGCCGCTCCCCCACTTTGCGACTGCTCGACTTCTGCTTCTTACACCTGGCAACCTAGAAGTGGAGCCACTGCCTAGCCTCACTTTAGGACCATTCTCTGCCAACTGCATACTTCAATATTCCTTCTCAATATTCTGACCCTATGCAACCGAAGAAACCATAGCACCGACAAACTTAACACATTTCATTTTGACCAATGACGATGACTTCACGTCATAGGTGCATATCCCACCTCACTTGAAGACACCCAGTCTTACTACTTAATCAACCCCAACCAGACCATTCATAATCCAAATGCCATCCCCCTGCCGGAACTAAAATAGCGAAATCTCGAAATCACACTCTGAGAAGACCTCCCCTCAAACTATTCATCACCCCCAACATATGGGCAAGAATTCTATCATAATATCGACAACACACGATAACCAAACGCTAGCATACTCACTACCTGAGCATAGCCTTAACGCTCTCAGAAACACAACTACTGAGCTGAAATAACATATTATTCTTCTGCAGGGCCATAACAACAGCCCCCAACCAATTACACATGGAAACATCTCGGATTACATTTGTAGCACCATTTCAATTCCTCAAATTCCTGATCCATAGGAAGCGCTTTGCGACGCGTAAGACTGATTAAGAATAAACCTAGGCATAAGCCTTAAGGGAATCGAATCACACGATGAGGAATCAAGAAGGAAAGTACTCCTAACAGTCCTGTAGCCTCTCAAATATAAGTACAAACGTCTCGGTACCGATCTGCAAGACTCTACTAGACTTGATCATGACTCGTGAGACCTAAGGGAACCTAGCGCTCTTATACCATGTTGTCACGACCCAAAATCCCTAAGGTCGTGATGGTGCCGGACAACATTGTCAGGCAAGCCAATCATTACTTAATTGGAATAATTTTCCTGTTTTAACATTTATGAAAAACATTTCCTTTCACTTTATTACATATTAACTAAATAAAATCTGTCAAGTAAAATAATAGTTTAAATATTACACTTTGGCAAATACATCCCAACACATCCCAGAACCCGGTGTCACAAGTAAATGAGCAATTTCTAAGAATTTATACAATAATTACAAAGCTTGTCCGAAATACATGTTGGACAAGGAATTTAAAAATGAAAATAAATATAGTACGAGGGAGACTTTGTCAGGTGCGGATCTCCTCCGGATAATGCAGCTCGCCTAAGTCTCCGAATCCTCCACATTGCTAAGAAAGTACATGTGCAATAAAATGCACAGCAAGTGCAGAATGAGTAAAAAAATAACGTGTACTCATTAAGTCGCCCGCATAACCTCAAAGAGGTAGTAACGAGAGGTCGAATTAGACACTCACTAAGGGTCACCAAATTAATTAACAATATAAGATGAACACGATAGGCATATAAAGGTAGTAAAGCAGCATATATATAAGGCACTAAAATCCAAGTAAGTACTGGAAATAAACAAAATAGTTACCACCTTCTCATTATTTTCCAAAATATCTTAAATAAACAATTTCCACTTTGTTTTCCCCAAATATCATAAATCCACAATTTCTTCTTTATTTTTCCCCAAAATATCATATAACTTCAAAATCATGAAAAATATTTAACAATTTAGCATACGCATATGGGATAAGGACAACCGGCCTGAGCCATCATAATAATCATCTTTGTACACTGCCGAGGGTCGAACGGCCCGAACCATAATATTTCTTTCAATCACGTCGTGGCGTACGGCCCGCTCCAATGAGAGTGAGGGAAATAACACTCCGCACGCGGAATATAAATTGCGGAGCAGTCACATGCAGACATGCACAATCAACAATCCACCCCGAATATGTCAGGAACACAAATACTCAAGTAAATGACCGACTTCTCTTTTAAAAACCACAAAATAGTATTTAAATCCTTTTTCAAAATTCACTTGCCAAGTTTATATAATGCTTAATAATACAACCTTATCCGGAAATACAATTGCCCATGAAGGAATTCAATTATCTTTTTAGATGCTTAAGAAAATAAATTCTAATCTTCTTTAGTCATTCAATTACAATTTCAATTATATTAGCAGTCTAATATTACATACAAGATCACAGGTACAACAGGTAAGGCATGCTAGTGGGTCATAGGCCTACCCAGACATGGCATAATAGTAGCTATGCACGGACTCCCGTCACCTCGTGCGTACGTAGCCCCCGCAGATAATAGCATGTACTTAATTAATTCCCCTTGGGGGACAATTCCCCCTCACAAAGTTAGAAAGGAGACTTACCTCACTCCGAAATTCAAATACCGGCTTCCAAGCCCTTCCGACGACTCCAACGGATGCACATCGCCCCAAAACTACCCAAACAACGACAAACTAATGAAAATATCTTCTAATACTTGCAACAATTCCAAATTATATAATTTCCCAACCCCGCTCAGTGAAATGACAAAAAATGCCCCTGGGCCCACGTGCCCGAAATCCAAAATTTCTCCAAGATAAAATCTACCCATAGCTCCACTAGCTCAAATATACAATTTACTCAAATATTTATGCTCAATTCGTGGCTAAGAATCAAATTTCCATTTTCTAGGTTTCTTTCAGATTCTCCAAATTTCCAATCAATTTCCATGCCTAATCCATGCATATAATCTTGTATTTACCTTAGAAACGGGAGGAATTTACTTACCTTGACAATGCATGAAGGAATCCTCTCTTTGAAGCCTCCCAATATTGCCTAAGCCAAAGAAGAAATGAAAAAGAACCAAGAATCCTTGTTTTAAAACATTCTGCCCATGCCGACTTTCGCACCTGCGATCCAGTCCTCGCACCTGCCCTTTCGTATGTGTGACCAAGAGCCCACACCTGTGGCTTCCTTCTCCTGCCTTCGCAGGTGTGGAAATTCCACCGCACCTGCGATCCTAGCCAAGCCAACCCACTCTCGCACCCGCGGCGCCAAAGCCGCACCTGCGGCAAAATTCTCGCAGGTGCGGTCACACCAGATGACAGCAATTCCAACCTTCTTCAAACTTTCAACTTGATTCGATAAACACCCGGAATCCACCCGAGGCCTCTCAGGCCCCGTCCAATTATACCAACCTATTCCAAAACATATATGTGGACTTGCTCGAGGCCTCAAATCATATCAAACAACATCAAAACCAGGAATCGCTCCCAAATCCCAACTTTATGAACTTAAAAATTTCCAACTTCTACATCTTATGCCGAAACCTACCAAACCACGTCTGATTGAACTCAAATTTTGCGCACAAGTCATATTCAACATCATGGACCTGCTCCAACTTCTGGAATCACATTCCGACCTCGATATCTAAATTTCCACTTCCGGTCGGATTTCTCAAAACCTTCAAATTTCTCTTTAGCCAAAGGACTTCAAAATGACCTCCGGACATCCGAATTCACTTCCGATCGCGCTCCCAACTCCAGAATGACCATACAAAGCTATTGCCAGGCTCGGAATCCCAAATGGACACCAACATCACTGAAATGCGCTTCAAGACAGACTTAGGAAATTTCTTCAAAAATGCTGACTTCCACAATATGCATTGAAACTCTCCCGAGTTATCCAAAACCTGATTCGGACATATGCCCAAGTCCAAAATCATCATACGAACCTGCAGGAACCCTCAAATCCTGATTCTAAGGTCGTTTACTCAAAATTCCATTCTTAGTTGATTCTTCCAACTTAAGGCTTCTAAAAAAGAGAATTTTCCTTCCAAATCAACTCTTAACTTTCCGAAATTCAATTCCGACCACACCTACAAGTCATAATACCTGAAATGGAGCTGCTCACGACTTCAAACCACTGAACGACGCGCTAGAGTGCAAAACGAGCGGTCGGGTCCTTACAGTTATTAAGGTGGCAGACATATCGCAAATCCCAGCTTTATCTCTTGCAAAATCTCAGACCTTATACATTCAAGGCCAAAACCGATATAACACATGACCCGCAGTCTATTCCTTGACAGTGGACTTCCCCACTTGGCACGAAGCCATATGTCACAATGTCTGATAATTCACAACGATAAACTTCACATCTCATATAAATCAACTCTGTTGCTTTCAACTATTCCCTTGTTACGCCATACTGGAGTCGCAATAAATCCTTCTGGGAAATGGACTACAACATGTATCGACTGAGCTAGAACCTCCGCGTCCAGATCCATTTAAGACTTTACAATAGGTGTTGATGTTCGAGCTTTAGACTGAGCTCCGCTTATGTCTCTTCCCCTAATCATAGCTGTCATTGGGGCTTCAACTTTTGTCCGGTTGTAGACGCTTTGCGTGTTGTCGAGATTTGTGAGAGGACAAGAATAGGCAAGTTCAATCACCAATGGTAGAATAAATTCGCACGATGGAGTAGAATAAAAGTGAAATTGTTCCTAACTTCATAGCCTCTAAGAGATAAGTACAGACGTCTCCATACCGATCCTTCAGACTCTACCAAGTTTGTTCGTCAATTGTGAGACCTAGGCAACCTAGTGCTTTGATACCAACTTGTCACGACCCAAATTCCCAGCCTTAGGGATCGTGATGGCGCCTAACACCACCCTTGATAGGCAAGCCAATGTTAGAATTCGAGTAGCTAATTTCCTTTGATTATTTTCTTAAGCATCAATAAATAATTTTAAAGTAAACTTAATTTACATGATTTCAAAAGATAAAATAATAAACAATTGAATAAAAAACGAACCACAAACTAATTCTATAATAGATCTAGAACTACTCCAGAGTCTACTGTCACAATTCACTAACTACTAAAGAATACTACAAACACTAGGCTGAAAGAAATTGTATAACTGTTCTGAATATACTAAAACAGTTTTATAAAAATAGGAGATGACTCTCAGGATCTGTGAACGCCGGCAAATATACCTCGTGTCTCCGAATAAATAGATGGTTTCTCTAAAAATCTCTACTGCTGGCTAGTACCTGGATTTGCACAAAATAGTGCAGAGTGTAGTGCCAGTACAACTGACCCCATGTACTGAGTAAGTGTCGAGCCTAACCTCAACGAAGTAGTGACGAGTCTACGGCGGGGCATTAAAAACATATAACCTGTGAGACTAATATATATAATAACACAATAAAACAATTCTAGACGAACAAGAAAAATATAACCGAGACAACAAATATAAAGCACGAAGGAAATCTAAACAAATAATTAAGTACATCAACAACAATGAAATAACTCAGCCGCCTTTTTCAGGCCTCAGCTATAACCAACTCTCAAATAATTTCCAAGTTTCCAAACTTTAAATTTAAATAAAAGTGGTTCCAAAATATGAAAAATAGTAATATAAAATAGTATGTTTTCAAATCTTTGTTTTTATTTAAAAATTAGTAAAAATATAAATTTCCTACCTTATTACTCCTTGTCCGCTCCCACCTTTCCACCCTTCATAATTTGACAATTCAAGTCAAAGCCTTTCACAATATTTATGTCTCGACAATTGTAAACAGAACAAGTTTCACTTTAAATAACGGTAAAAGCAGAATATGAAATAATGACAATAAAACAATGAGTGTTCCAACCTTTATTTTATGAACAGTAAAACATGCATATTCTCCCTTATCATTGTCTTGTTGCGGCGTGAAACCCGATCCCACCTATTCACAATATCACAATCAATTTGTTCACCCGTATTACAATCAATTATCCACACTTATCAAAACCCCTTATCACAGACCCCTTATCACAATCAATTTTGTTTATTCATCAAAAACTTTCACAGTTCAGGCCAACCATATCACAACACCTTCATTTCATTAATTGCAGACAGAAAACAGTATAGCTCGTAAGCTTCAACCAATATCATTTTACAAGAAAACCAACCAGAATATATGTAAACACCGTAACGCTGTCAACCCATCTCAATCTTTATGTACTATGATAGAATCAAGAGAACAACCAACACTTTTAACACACTTACAACAACAATTGGCAATAATCGATTGAAATCAAATATCCACGTAAACCTCAACAGTCCTAAGACAGTTAAACTACAATTGTCATAACTTCCTCAATATTATCAAAAATGAAAGAAATAGGAACATAAATATATATGTGCCTCGTAGAAACAATGCCAAACTACTGAACCGTTTTGTACCACAAGGGAACCAAATAAACAACCAATACACTTTCCAAAATAATCACAACAATATTTAACAACAACGGAATAAGACCAAGTAATCGTAGAAATAATAATGAACATAGAAAAATTAAGCCAGGAATCAATTATCTTGGGAACGAGGAAAGGATCATGTTTAACAGACCTTTTGGTGGTGCATAGATACTCGTCACCTCACCTATACACCACACACATGCATTTTACATAGCAAACAAATGGGGACTCCTATTCCCTAGTGTCAAAGTTAGACCAAACACTTACCTCAAATTCGCAGGCCACCCACTTTTCAATTATGGCTTTTCTCTTTGAATTCACCTCCAATACACTCGAATCTAACCATAATTAACTTAATATCATTAATTAATGCTAAAGGAACTAACTTTACCGAAAATTATAATTTTCCTAAGTTTTCAAAAAAATTAAAAACCCAACCCCGGGCCCGCTTAGTCTAAACTCGGGGTTCGGACCAAATTACGTTTACCCATTCACCCAAATATATAATTAATTTCAAAACCGGCCTCAATTCAAGGTAAATACTTGATTTTTACAAAATTTTCTAATTCTACCCAAACCCTCAATTTTTACCATGAAAATTCTTAGTTTTTTGATTTAAAAGTGATGAAAAACAATGAGTAATTGAAAGAGTAAAATTTAGAATTTATTACCTATGACTTGGGGGTGATATTTGGTCAATAAATTCATTCCTAGGGCTGTGGGGTTCGAAAATTGATGAAGAAGAAGTGTGACCATTTTATATATATTTTTCTGTCAGCTATTGTGCTTCGTTTCTCATGCCAAATGATTCCGAATTTTATCTCTCCCATGGATTACTTGTAAAATTCTAGTCAAGTTAGGCTTTTGAATCACTCAATTTGTTCTTATAATGAAGGAGATACGTAGGTTTTAATATTTGCAAATAGTGCAGGTTTTTAATACGCCGTCAGTGACAATTTCGTAATTAACTTGTAAAATCTAGCAACCTTAGTAAAGTGACCATAAAATCCTCATACGATGTCCAGATCCGATGATTCTTTTTGCTACGGGTCCGTAATTATGATGCATATTTATTACTTCATTCAAAACATAGGAGCTCATTTGTTTAAATGATATCATTTATGCTTGAAGAAACGACGTCGAAGCATAAGAAAGAACAAGCGCAACACAACCCAAACCTATTTGAAACTCACCCGAGCCCTCGGGGCTATAAACCAAACATGCACGCAAGTCTAAAAGTATCATACGGACTTGCTCGTGCGATTAAATCATGAAAATAACATGTAAAACTATGAATTAAACCTCAAAACTCATTATTTTTCTCAAGAACATTTAAAGTTTATTATTTATCAATCGGATGTCCGAATCACGTCAAACGAAGTCCGTTTTTACCAAATTTCACAGGAAAGGCCTAAATATCATAACAAACATGTATCTAGCTCTAGAACCATAATACAGGCCCAATACCAACGGTTTCAAACATAAATTTCTTTCTTTATTTCATTAATATTTCAGCAAAATAATTTCTTTCAAAAATTGATTTCTAAGGCTTGGGACCTAGGAATTTATTTTCGGGCATACGCCCGAGTCCCATATTTTACTGCGGACCTCCTGGGTTCATCGGAACACGGATTCAGGTCCGTTTATTCAAAATGTTGACCAAAGTCAATTTTAATAAAATTTTAACTCTAGAAATTACTATTTCTCATATTTTCACATAAAAGCTTTCTGGTTTCGCTCCCGGACTGTACATGAAAATCGAGGTATTTAAAATTAACCATTTTAGGGCTATTAAGCCTAGAACAGAATCTAATTTCACAGAATGACCCATTGGGTCATCACACATACACTTCAATCTCTTTCTGCATCATATCATGGAATATGGTTGTTATGGCCCTCATGTAAGTTTCCCCTGCATTCTTCAAACAAAATGGCATGACCATATAACAATAATTTCCCCATGGAGTGGTGAAGGTGGTCTTTTCTGAATCTTCTTCATCCATCAGAATTTTGTGATACCCAGAATAACAATCCACAAAAGATTGGATATCATGCTTATCACAATTGTCAACAAAGATATGAATGTTGGGTAAGGAAAGTTTTCCTTTGCACTTGCTTTGTTTAAATCCTTATAGTCAACTCAAACTCTGATTTTTCCGTCCTTTTTTGGCACTGGTATATCGGACGACCCTGATTATATTTTCACTTAGTTGCTTCGAGATTTCTTCTTTAATCTTATCACTCATGTCTATCTGAAAATTCCCTTGTTTTTGCTGGATTGGTAGAAAATTAGGTTATGTGGGAAGCTTATGAACCACTAAATCGGCACTCAAACCCGACATTCCATCATATGACCAAGCAAATACATCTCTGTACTTGAACAAAACTTGAATTATGGCATCTCTCGTCTTTTGTTCAGTATGGATGATTATTTTTGTTTCTATGGTTTCCTCAGGACTTCCCAGGTTAATTGCCTCAGTTTCATTTAAGTTAGGCTTAGGCTTATTCTCAAATTGATCCAATTCCCTTTTAATTTCCTTAAGAACTTCATCTTCATCATACTTGACTTCTTGATTCATTATTTTGAGATTAGAAAACTTTGTGAGATCTGGGCATGAATTCCCTTTGCATGTCATGTTTTTAAATCAAACATTAAGGAAACTAAAAATGATAAGAAATTAACAAAAATTAGGGAAATTAAAAGACATAATTTTACTATGAAACTGGAACTTCATTTCATTGAATTTGAAAGGATAGAAGGATTAACATCAAAGAAAAGCAATTAAACAAAAATATCTGGATTATAACCCTTAAAATAGTCTAAATACAGAAAAAGAAACAAAAGAGACTACCAATACTCCTTCTGATGAGAAGAGGAGTTTCTTCCCAGTTGTTGATCGAGGTATTTGGACCAATCAGCTGAACACTTGCATGGCTAGGGCTCACGAACTTGAAACATATTGATCTCACAGAACATCTCTTTGAGAGCCTGGAAAACTTCATTAATGTCATCTTGAGTAGAAGGATTTTGGACTTCTTTAAATTGTGGCTTGACAAAAGAGTTGACAATGTGAGGGATCGATTTGGACAAATTTCAACAATTTTTTTTTTGCCGGCCTTGGCTCTGTCTATGTCAGATGATGTTGGTTTAAAACCCAAGACAAAGGTATCTTTCTTCGAAAATGGAGCAATAGGGTTCACAATTCCCTGAAGAGAAGATCCTAATCCTTTTTCTTGGTTCATAGATGTTCCTCATCATTAGAGAAGATATCATCATAGATGTGGTTGACAGACGGGGATGCAGAATTGGTTTTCCTTCTTCCACTTGGTCCACCTCAATCACCTCAAATACTTGATATATTATGGGTTCACATCCTTCACTGGCCTCAATACATGGAATGGACGGTTCTTTATAGATGGATGAGTCGTCCTCCCCATGAATAACAATTTCTTTCATGCCATACTCGAATTTGACCATTTGATGTAGGGTGGATGGTACATCTCTAGAAATATGGATCCACGGCCTTCCCAGAAGAAAATTATAGGAAGTTTTCATATCCAACACTTGAAAGACAATGTTAAAATAAACCGGGCCGATTGTCATGGTGAGTTTGATTTCCCCAATAGTGTCTCCTCTTGAACCATCAAAAGCTCTAATGGTGACATTACTAGTTGGAATTCTGTTAGTGTCAATGTTCAGCTCTTGTAGAGTAGAAAGAGGGCATACATTTACACTTGATCCTCCGCCAATCATGACTCCTTTTAAGCGATGCCCTTCATATTTGACCATAAGATGCAAATTTTTATTGTGCACAACCCCTTCCTCAGGCAAATCATCATCGTTGAAAGCAATTCTATTTACTTCAAAGAATCTTTCAACCATTTTTTCAAGCTGATTCGCCGCTGTCTTTTCTGAGACATATGCCTCGTTCAGAGTTTTGATCAACACACGGCGATGTACTTTCGAGTGCAAAAGCAGAGATAACAGGGATATTTGAGCAGGGGTTTTCCTTAATTGGTCAATGATTGAGTAGTCTTGCATTTTCATCTTCTTAAGGAATTCCTCTGCATCTTATTCTGCAACGGGTTCTTTCACTGGCATGTGAATTTCTCTTGCTTGCTTAGCTTTTCTCAATTCCTCTGGCGAGTAGCACTTTTCAGAGCGGGTCAAGCCCCCATTTCATCTGCTTCTTTAGCTATCTCTTTTCCTTTGTATGTCATGACAGTCTTGTTATAATTCCAGGGAATAGCTAGTGTTTGTCACTTGGAGTTGTGCAACAGGTCGGATCACAACTGGCTCTGTTATATTTCTGAAAGTATTATTAGGAACGATATTTTGAATGGCCCCAGGGATATAAAGTTTTGGCCCACCCAATTGAACCACAACCTTTTTTGTACTTCTAGGGACATAGAGAATCATTTTCTCAGAACCTGCCAAGTTCAAACTAGAACTCGCACCTTTCACAATCAACGATGCCAATTGCGATGGGCTTACTATCACTTTGGTTCTTTCCCTATGGTTCCAATAGCCATCTCTATCTTTCCAGACTGCTTATAATCCCGATCATCACACATCATCCCAATTAAATGTGTATTATCATGAGCTGGGAGTGGATTGTTTGTGATATTAGAAGTATCCTCATTGTTTGTTACAAAAATTGCCTTTGCTTCAATCAAATTTTCAATGGCTTTCTTTAATGTCTAACAATTTTCAGTACTCTGACCTTGGGTGTTATAGTGATACTCACATTTAGCATTGGAATCAAAACCTTTTGAAATTGGATGCACGTAACATGGCATGACAGGTTCAATCAACTTCAATTGCATCAACTTTCGAAATAGGCTTGTATGTGATTCTCCAATTAGGGTGAAATCTTTCTTTGGCTCCTCCTCTCTCACATATCTTTGTCGGGGATGAGGATTATATGATGCCTAAAACTTCGGGCGAAGTTGAAGGGAGCCTTGTGGAATCGGTGCCCGCCATTGTTGATGAATAGGAGGCCTAGCATAAGCCTAGGCATTCAACACTGTGTATTGTTGTTGGGCAACTGAGTATCGGGGACCTTGAGGTGGATAGTAATGTGTAGGAGAATTGGATTGTCCTTGTTGGAATTGCACATAAGAAGGAACTATTCCTCTTTGAACTCCCCTGAACCCAGATCCCATCATGGATCCTTCCTCCTTCTTTTTTCGATTTCCGAAACTGCCTGACCCGTATTGAATTTCTTGAGTTTTCATCTTAAGGGTTGCCTGACTCACAATTTTGACCGATTTCATGCCATTCTCAACTATTTCACCAATATTAATCGCCTCAGCGAAAGGTTTACCAATGGCAGCCAACATGTAATGGAGATAATCAGGATCCTAAGCTTAGAGAAAATAGTCAATCATTTATGCCTTTTTCATTGGTGGTTTGACACTAGCGGCCTGCTCTCAACACTTGATTGCATATTCTATGAAGCTTTCTGTTGGTTTCTTCTTTATGTTGGCCAGAGAGGAGCGGTGGAACTATATCAATATTGTACTGAAATTGTTGGACAAAATCTTGGGCCATGTCGTTCCAAACGTGACAGTGAGAGATGTCTTGATCTATGAACCATTCTGAAGCATTTCCTGTCAAACATTCCCCAAATTAAGCCATGAGTAATTCTTCTCTGCCTCCTGATCCCCTTATTTGGTTACAATACCTCTTCAAATGGGCAACGTGATCCCCATGCGCGTCATACTTGTCAAACTTGGGGGTGTTGAAACCGGGTGGTAAATGGACATAGGGGAACATGCATAGATCATTAAACAAAACACTCTTGTGGCCTCCCAAACCCTGTATGTTTCTCATGGTTTGTTCCAAGCTCTTCATTTTTCTAGTAATTTCATCTTGTTACATATTATTGTCGGTCTTTTCGATCTCAACTGGGAACTTGTTCTGAAGAGTATGCTTGTATGAATCTGAAACCTTGAAAATCAGTTCTGGAGAGTAATGTTGGGCATCATGAGCATTCAGTTTTGGATCATTGTTAGACTTTAGAGCAAGAGCCAGTTGAGGGATAGTGAAAGTATGGACAATGGGTACAATAGGTGGGTCATTCTGACGGTTGCGTTTGGAGGACATGGAATGGAGGTACTGGGGATAGTGGGAAGGTTAATGTTGGACTTAATCCATGTTTGTAAAATGGGTTACTTGTTATGGAGATGGGCACTTGATTTGCAACAGACACATTATGAAAATTATCTGAAGGCCCTATGGGTAGTGGGGGTGGTGCCTGTCCATTCGCCCAAGCTTGGTACATCTCTTTCAATTGTTGCTTCAACACTCTTCTTCAACCAGTCCCGAAACTTTTTTGACCAATCGTCCATGGACATCGTCATTATCTGACTCATTCTCACTGTTGTTTGCCATTCTATATTTTCCTTTTGATCTCGTGTTGTAAGGGTCAGTCGCCAGTTTAAACCACAAACCAACTACATCTTTTTAACTTTGTCTTAAGACGGCAAAGAACAAACGTGTTAGAGTTAGGTATTTTGCATATATTAATCACACGTTGTATGTCATGCACCTAATGCCATTTTCATTTCTAAAATGAGCTTGGAAGGCTTCATGCTTCATCCCGGCTTATTGATTATTATTTCTTGAATTTAGCGCTCTTTTTTTCTTTTCTTTTTTAGTTTTATCTCATTTTTTTATTAATTATGGCTAATAAACTCTTTCGATGATGATTGCTTACATGACGCCGCATGAATTAGACCATTACGTAGTTCAGGGAGATCGAAATTGAAGTAAACTAAATTAACCCTTGCTCTTATACAATTCACCCTATGAAAGCTCCTAACAAGATTTTGTTTTAAATTTTCGAAAGAAAGACTTCTAAAAATGAAATAATATATTTTTGGATTTTGAACTTTTAGTTTTAATTTATGAAAAAAAAAAATTTCTAGAGAAAAAATTTATTTTTTAATTTTTATTTTTATTTTATTTTTCGAAAGAAAAACATCTGAAGAAGAACGAAAATATTTTTGAATTTTTAGAAGAAATTAAAAGAAAAATATTTTTGGATTTTGAAAATTGGGGGCCAGACCCGATGAAGGTTTCATACGTATCTCACATCCGGTGAGAAGCAGACCCGTGTAGTTCGGTAATGTTTCAGGAATTGGATGACACTTTTTGAAAATTTCAGGCTTATTTTTTAGTAATCTTTTTGGGGTAAATACTAAGATGTTCAAAAAGCAGGTAAATTTTCCCTCTCATGCACAAACCAAATCAAACATAATGTACAAGTAGCATGCAAGATGCATCGGGATGGTCATGCAATTCTTGGGTACACCTATCTTAGACGGACCCAACCCCTGTGTTGAGTCCCCAAAGTCAAATGCACATGATGCAGAAAAACGCTCTTACTAGGGATCCGCCATGAGGCTATGTTATTCTAGTTTTAAATCCTAAGGCGAGTGTTTTAGACCTGGCTTACCCAAGCGGACAACTCGAGCCGAGGTGGGGGTAAAATCCTGGGAGAACGAAAGTCTACCCGGCCTATTTACTGATCCAACCTCATTCTAATTGGTATGACTTCTAAGAGAAAATTGGGCCACGCACATGTGTGCACCATAAATACAGAAAACTCAGAAGGGAGGCGTAAGAAGACAGTTTAATACAATTCAAATAATATCAAAGCGGTAAATAAGCGACAATCATCACATTAGGCCCAAAAACATAGTAATAACATCATGTCAATAAAGCCAAGTATAGATCACATTACAAGCTAGAATTCTGAACCCAGAACAAGAAGTTCTGGGTTCTTGTTCCCCAGCAGAGTCACTAGAGCTGTCACATCTCCTTTTTTCCGAGGGTGGATAGTGAGTTTTTCCAATTTAAGTGACATTATTCAATTTGAGATTATTTATTTAATTTAAGAGTCGCCACTTGGGATAATTTATGGTGTCCCAAGTCACCGGTTTATTTTAAATCCCAAATCGAGGAAGTTTGACTTCGTTTAAAGTCTGCGAAACCAGATGACCGGTTAAGGAATTCTGTTAACCCGGGAGAATGTGTTAGGCATTCCCGCATTTTGTGGTTTTAGTACGGTCTCTTTAATCATACCTAACTTAATTAAATTTTTTAATTACTCGTTTTAAAACCTATGTGCGTTTTACTTTTTACCTCTTTTAGTTACTCGACTACGGAATTTTTCACGCGTACGTGTACTCGTTTTGTTTAGTGCGCTAAAAAAACTTTGCCACGCGTACGTGTACATAATTAATAGCCCTTAATTAAAATTATTGTGCCTAACTCACGCGAATGTGTACCTTGGTTTTATTTTGAAAATCGGCGCTTAAATCATGTCACCCGTATGTATACACAATTTATCATGCTTAATTATTTCAGAAAAGCTTGGCCAAAGTCGCGCAAATGCGTACCTTGATTTAATTAAAAAAAAATTGTATTATGTCACGCGAACGTGTACACAATCATAATAATAGATTAAATGCGCACCTAAAAAAGCATTTCTACGAATATTCATTTTTTGAAATCGTAATCGTGTCACGCGAACATGTACATATCCATGATGATCTGATTAAATAAGAGTGTGCCTAAAGCATACTGTTGTGTTCATGAGTTATTTTCTTAAACTATTTTGAGATTAATGTGAAGGCCAAGAGTTTACGGAATAATATCATTGTCAAAGAAAATATAATTTACCCGTTTGGAATTGATATGTATGCAAAGCCATTAACATGATGCTGAAAACATTAGCCAAACTAGTAATTAATATTTTTAATTAAAACATCAAGGCCCCTTTTTCCATTTGAATCTCGCAGACAAAACAAAGGAAGTAATACCCAAAAATAAAGTTTATTTTGAAACTCAAAAAATAAATCAATTATCTTCAAACTATTTTATTTAACAACAAAATCTAACATAATATAATAGTAATAAAGTAATTAAAAACAACCTAAAACTCAGTAAACTAACCTTAACAAAATAAACAATCAAACAATAAGACATGGTAGGGAATGCGCTAAAACATGAAATTTAGAACGTTACTGAACAAAATAAGAACAAGAATGAACCTTTCAATAGCTGAAATTTTTCTTCAATACATCAGGAGCATAACACTGTTGAGCCTTTTCACAAAACTGAATCGCAACCAGAACCCGCAGCCAAAATCTCTACGGAGCTTCAAACCATGACCTCGACTGAACTTGTATGTTTTAGTGGCGATTTGGGGCTGATTTTGAAGCTAAAAAATGTGGAATTGAGGCTTGGTGTTTCGTGGTTGCTTCGACGGTGTGAAATTGCAGCATTTTTGGTTGTTGTCGCGTGTTGGTTGCGTTTTTACTGTTGTTCTCTTGTGTTTTTTCTTTTTTTTTTTGTTTGCCCAGTCCTCACTTATGTAGTGATCAAAAACTAGTATTTTTGTGAAGTGGGGAAGATCCCGTGTAAGTTAGTAGGGGAAGTGGGAAGTGAGAGTGAGAAACGCGGGCTTGTGGGGAGTTAGGCTAGAAAATGGGGATTATGGGATTAGCAAAATAAAATAAAAAGATTTTAAAAAAAATCAGATTTAAGAAAAAAACTTTTTCTCCTTGACATTAAAGTTCATTTATTTATTTTTACTTTTTACTTTTTCTTTGAAAGATAAATTAAATTATAAAGATAGGAAGGTTAACTAAAATTTCTTATATTATAGGAAAATTAAATATTTAAATATACTTTAAATGATACTAAGAAAGATTCTATAGCTTACTTATTAACATTCTAATTAATGAAACCATATATATATATATATATATATATATATATATATTTGTTTTCAAATAAAATATACTAAGAGTAAGATAAAAGTTTAAAACATCAAGATTAGACCTAAAAAAATATTTATAATAGTGTGGTAAAAAATTAGCTGTTCACAATAATATCCCTCAATTTTTTCCAAACAAGAAATATTCAACTAGAAATTTTTAACATCTTGAAATCCTCAATATCAACTCTATTCAAGGCAATTAATAAGCATAATCAAATAACGATGTCAACGAAGCATGGTGTGAACCTAAAACTACCCGGACATAAGCATGAATAGTAACTACGTACGGACTCTCATCACATTGTGCGTACATTGCCCCCCACAAATAGAACACCTATTAATTAAGTTCACCTATGGGGTTAATTCTCTCTTAGAAGGTTAGAAAAGAGATTTACCTTGTCTCAAAGCCTACTTTCCGATCCAACATTGTGCTCAAACCCTCAATTTAATGCCAAACGACTCGAAACTAGTCAAACGTTATATAAAATAGTCCATATAGGCTCAAAAGTTCATATTTTATCCATTAAAGTGATTACTCAACCCCAATTGAAGAATTCCCAAAATTTACCTGAAAAGTTTCGAAGAAAATCTTTACCCATAACCTCATGATGTCAAATATATGATTTTCACCAAATTCCATTACCATTTTTGTGGTCAAAGGCCATTTTAATCCAAAACCTAAGTTTTTATCTAAACCCTTGATTTCACCAATTTTTACATGTTAGTCTACCCATATTCTTTGTATTTAACTCATGTTGTGTAGAAATTACTTACCTCAATGTGCTAGGTGAAAACCCCCTTCCAAGAGCTCCAAACAATCGCCCAAGAGATGAAAGAAATGAGCTAAATGGCATAAGTCCTGCATTTAATAAGCTGTGCATAGGTCTCAGATGTTGCATTTGCAACATCTGCTTCGCAAATGCGAAGGTCCCAAATGCGACAAATCCATCGCAAATGCAAACCTGGATTTCTACTGCCAAGGTCAAAAATGCGACCAAGGAGTCGCAAATGCTGACACTGTTCAGGTTGCACATGCGAACAACGCGTCACAAATGTGAACACTGCCCAGGTGAGGCTTCATCGCAATTATGAAGCCTTTCTCGCAAATGCGAGGTTCGCAAATGCAAATAAATTCTAGCATTTGCGAGACCTGCAGGACCCAACTTCCGAACATCTGCAACTCACCCGAGCCCTTGGGGCTCCACACCAAATGCTCAGGCAACTCTAAAAACATCATACAAACTCGCTTGCATGATCGAATCACTTAATTAACATCAAAAACCACGAATTGGATGCCAAAACGCATGTATTAACTCATGAACTTAAAAACATCCAAAGACACTTATGCACGTTTGATTCCTATCAAATCAACTTGGAATGACGCCAAATTTTACATGCAAGTTTTAAATAACATTAAAAAACTATTCATGGTCTTATAATCCCATTTGGGCCTCGATATCACAAAAACCTACTCCAAACAAAATTTAAAGAACTTCAAGAACCTTCAAGGAACTAACTTAAGCTATTAGGCGCTGAAACGCTCTCGAGTCATCTAAACCCGATCCGAGCATACGCCCATGTCCTAAATCATCATACAAACCTATTGGAACTGCCAAATCCCGATTTTGATATCGTTTACTAGAAATGTTGACCGAAGTCAAACTTAGCCTTTTAAGGCCAACTTAGGGAACCAAGTGTTGCGATTTCAACCCGAACCCTTCCAAATCCTGAACTAACCATCCCTGCAAGTCATAAAACAGTAGAAGCACATGCGGGGGGAGTCTTATTTAGGAGAACATGGTTCTAAAAAGAAAAATGACTGGCGGGTCGTTACATTCTCTATCTCTTAAACAAGCGTTCATCCTCGAACGGGTCTAGAATCATGCATCGAGTGCTGAATAAGTGTGGATATGTGCTCTGCCTGTCCTCCTCGGACTCCCAAGTCACCTCCTCGATTGGTTGGCCTCTGCACTAATCCTTTACCACAAATAGCCTCTTGGACCTCAACTGGTGAACCTGCCTATCAACAATGGCAACTAGCTTCTTCTCATAATCCAGGCTCTCGTCTAACTAAATCATGCTGAAATCTAACACATGTGACTATAACGACCAGACCGGTCATTTTCAGCATTCACACTTCGGTCCATAGTTTGGGGGTAGGAGTAGCTCTGTATGATGTTTTAGGATTTGTGTGCAAAGTTTGAGTTTATTCCGAGTTGATTTGATATGTTTCGGCGTGATTTTTTGGAAGTTGAAAGTTCGAAAGTTTATTAAGTTTGATTTGAGGTGCGCTTCATCGTTTCAATGTTGTTATGAGTTATTTGAGGCCTCGATTAGGTCCGTATTATATTATGGGACTTGTTGGTATGTTCGTACGGGGTCCAGAAGGGCTCGGGTGAGTTTCAGTTAGCTTTGGGCTTTGTTGCGGTCTTTTTTCTTATGTTTCAACGTCATTTCTTCAAGCAAAAATGGTACCACATTAAATTAATGAGCTTCGATTTTTATTTTTATTAAAACAATAGATTCGTATCGTAATTACGGAGTAATAACAAAAAGAATTGTCAAATTTGAGCATCGTATGAGGATTTTTTGTCATTTTACTAAGAATTGGCACTGATTTTTCAGATTAATTATGAAATTGCCACTGACTTTGTAATTTAAAATCTACAATATTTTAAAATATTGAAACAAACATATCTCCTTTATTATAAGGTCAAATGAAGTGATTCAAAATCCTAACTTGACTAAAAATTCACAAGGAACCCATTGGAGGCATCAAAAGCAAATTTCAGGATCATTTGACACAAAAAGCGAGGCAGAACAACTGGGTAAAAATACTTAATATCGAAGATTTATTTCATTTGGTTATATATTGAGTTGGGCAGCTCGGATTTGGACAATATTTGAAGGCGATTTTCACCATATGGATTGGGGTAAGCGTTATATACTCGATTTTGGTTATATTTCATGAATCTATCTTCAATTTTGGCATTTGATTGATTATTTCAAAGTGAAATTTTGGGGGTTTTGTCTAAAAATTTTTAAAGTAAAATTTCAAGTTTTGAACGTCGATTCAGATTCGGATTTGAGTAATACTAGTATGGTTGGACTCGTAATTGATCGAGTTATTGAATTTTGTGAGTTTTGTCAGGTTCCAAAGCGCGGGCCTATGTTTGGCTTTTTTGTCGATTTTGGGATTTTGATTAAAGATTCGACATTTATCGGTTGGGTCTGTTTCCTTTTCCATTATTTGATATATTTGAGTTTTTTAGCTAGTTTCAAGCCGCTCGGAGGTTTGTATGCATGACATGTCATTTTTAGAGCATCGTTTGGATTTCTCGATATTGGATTTGGCTTATTCAAGATAAGTAACACTTCTAAACTTGGTAGTGAGGGTATGGAACCCCGAATTATGTGTTATGCGATTAATATTGAGGTGACACACATTCTAGGTGACGGTCATGTGAGCGTGCACCGTGTAAATTGTGATTTAGTCGATTTCATGAAACTATTTAGCCATCTTATCTTAACATTCTATTGTACTCTATGTGTTAGAGCACCTGAGCTGTATTGATGTTAGATATCATGTTTAGGCTATATGTTGGTACCAACGGGACCCATAGTGGTTGTTCTTTGTTGTTGAGTTATTTGCTTTATTTCAGTTATGTACTCTGTCACATTCATCATTACATATCACATCTCAATATCTGTTATTGTTTATTGCCACATCTCATATCATTGATTTGGGCTTCTCAGCATGAGTGTTGTGAGCCAAGAGACTGGAGATATTGATGACTAACTGAGGCCGAGGGCTTGATTGTGAGGATATTGATACTATGGTACGTGAGTTATCCGTGCACTACCTGAGTTGTTCGTCCGAATCCAAATATTGATATTATAGCACGTGATTTGTTCATGCGGATCTAGATATTGATACTATAGCACGTGAGTTGTCCCTGCAGCATTTGAGTTGTCCGTGTTGATTATAACGCTTGGACTGAAGGAGCCCCTCCGGAGTCTGTACGCCCCTAGTGAGCGCAGTTGCTAGCAGGTTTTATGATGAGTGGAAATTGTGAGGCAGTGAGATTGAGTACTGTGAGAGTGCGAGTACACGAGTTCATCACTGAGATACATTACATTTGACATGCGTACTCGAGATACATGCATAGAGATGCATTTCTTTCTAATACTCCGATTTTGGTGACATTCATGATTTCACCTGCATATTGACACGTAGGCATAGAGATGTATTTTGTCATGCCATTTGAAAATGAAACATTTACATGTTGAAAGATTTTTGGAAAAATTACATTTTTCAAACTAACTCATATTTTTGGCGATTTCAGTAAAGTATGTGGGTTTCATGATATACTTGGAAAGTAGGCCTATTTTTCTTGAATTGTGAACGAGCTGAGCATTTTATCTCTGAGTTACTTCTTTTATTACTTTAATTATGTTGTTATATAATGTTTTTGGCTATTGATGTTGGACTGCGACCTATGTTCCAACTCGTCACTACTTTGCACCTAAGGTTAGATTTGTTACTTATTGAGTACATGGGGTCGGTTGTAATCATACTACACTTCTGCACCTTACGTGCAGATGTTGCATGCTAACGTTGTTATGATCGACGAGAGATGGATTTGAAGATGTACCTGCATTCCGGGTATAATTGCCTCTTATTCTTGGTAGCTCTATGCTTATGAAAAATCTTTTTATGTATTATCTGATAGATCATGTATTTTTATCACACCAGCATTATAAATTTTAATCTTAGAAGCTCATGATTTGTACTACTAGTCCTTGGGAAATGTATAAGATTTAAATAATTTCTTTACTTAATTGTCTTATTAAATATCATTGGAATATGATAGTTGTTAATTGGCTTACTTAGCGGGTTGGCTTAGGTTCCATCACGCCTAATTGGATTTTTGGTTGTGACAAGTTGGTATCAGAGTTCTAGGTTCATAGTTTCTACAAGTCATGAGCGAGTGTCTAGTAAAGTCTTGTGGATCGGTATGATGACGTCCATACCTATCTTCGAGAGGCTACATGACATTTAAGATATACTTCCCATCTTTTTTTCCTTATTTTGCAACATTGTTTTAGCTTGAAGCATAGCTTTTTGAATTCCTTCCATGCATTCGTATGCGCATGTCAGCGCTCGGTATCAGCTGTGCACTCACAATTCCATGGATGAGGTGCGAGATATGATTTCTGTGTGCTGATAATGGGCTAGTCTGGAGGACATGAGGCCGATTTTTAGTTAAAGCCTGAGCACAGGGATTTCGTTTGTGTGAGCACGTGGTTTTAGACTTATATGTCCGATAACATCCCTATGAGTGAAAATTGTGACTTGGTAAGTGGTTGGATATCTATATGATGAGTATGATATGACTGCGGGATATGTTCAGATGGATTAAATGTGACTAGAAGAGTTTGCTTGAGATGTAAAAAGGACTATTGGGTGCTTGATTCATGTCTTGATGTGACGTATAGTCTCGAGTTCTTAGTGTATTGGAGGATCCTTCATGTTGTTTGTTGTTTAACTGTAGAACAAATTAGGTTCTCATGCCTTGTTTATGAGTTCATACTCAGGATGAATAAGTGATTGCGTAGGAGTTGTGGTTGTGAAAGGGCGTAGAGAGATGTCAGTTTGAGGCTAAGGAGGTTGCTTATCACTTGCAGGGTGTCTTGAGGTAGTGTGATTCCTATGTTGTTTATGTGGACATTTTTCTCTTATTGATGGGTTCTATGTGTAGAACCTGAGTTTGAATCGCTTGAGGAGGTTGGCTTGATTGTCACGAGGATTAACGCGAGCTTAGCATATGATTTGAGGTAGTATATGGTTTTTGTTACATGAGCTTATGAAGGATTAATTAGTTGAATCTTACTGCGGTATTATAGCAGTAATGAAGTATGGTTATTGTAAGTTATCAACTGTTTTATTTCATGGCTTTGAGGCATGTGGGAGAGTCTGCTATTGGTGAGTTGATTGCACATTTATGTGTTATAATGGTTTCAATTTGAGATATACTTGTGAATCAGTTATGACTTGTAGAGGTTGAGATCGAGGATGAATCGAGAAAGGAAATTTCTGGATACGGGTTGTATTAAACTCCATGGGTATATGGAATAATTAAGTGATTATTCGTGAAGGATGTAGTGTGCATATAGTAGGAATTTGTTTTGTTGCGTTAGGGTGGGGTTACTTCTTTGGGTGTTGTCGTGCAAATGGGGAACATGTTATTCGACCCGTTTGGGCGATGCAATTGAGATTTGAGTAGAGTGGATGACTCTCGATAATGGTTCTAATGGATTCAAGATTTATATGTAGCAGTTGAGAATTTTGTGGATTTGTATATGGCCAGAATCTGAGATTTATGTTGGATGGTGTCGAGACTTGTGGAATTTATATATCATTATGGATTCTATATTTCAGCATTCATGAAGGTGAAAGAAAATGGTTTTGGATGCACAGAAGGTCTTTCAGAGTTGTATCTTGGTTGTGGTACTTTTGGGGTACTTAAGAGGGAATTCAACGGCTTATGGGCCTTATGGCGGTGTGGTTCTATGCTAGAGTTCGTGTGGTGAGTTTTGGTTAAGGATCGTGGTATTCTAGCAAGGAGAAGTGTCAAATTGAGGGTGATTCGGGAGGAGCTCGAAGAAATAGGGCATCTTGATAATAGGTTGGATCAGCACAGTAATGGGTATGATCGGTTCTTTGGGTACTTATAAGGTAGTGAGTCTCTACATGTGTTTCGTTGTAATGCTATTGGGTTTTGGTGACCTGCGTGGCTTGGTTGAGTTAGAGGGATTCAGTTTCGATAGTTTGGTTATGTTCAAATGGATTCCAAATAGTTCTCGATGATTTTTACCACGGTTTGAGATGGATACTTGCCACCGGTGTGAGGAATATGTTGCGTATTGGGATTTTCTCCGGGAAGAGATCAAATTGAAGGTTTCTGACTGATCAGGTATGTATTATGCTTGTGACTCAGGGTTTATTATAATATTCTTGTACTCTTCACAAGATGGCGTGGTAGATGGGGTGTGGTGTGGGATAGAGATTTGCATGTGCAAGGTCAAGAGTCAGTTTGGAAGGGAAGGACAAAAATTCTTAGGCAGCATGAACAATATCCGATGTGTAGATCAATGCTATTACTACTTGGTATTGGTTGAGAAGGGTGCACATTTCAGAAGGTGCATTGTGTTTTAACTTGCAGATACTTCTTTGGCCTTTCGGTACTCACCTGGTTGGTCGACTATTGATATTCAGATTTTTCTATGCGGAACGGAAAAATTATAGAAGTATTCCTTGTGGGATGATTGTGTAAGAGAGACATGTTAGTCATTTGAGTGGTGGAGTTCGCATCAGATAAGGTGATTCGTGTGTTTATGGATTTGGAGGCTGGGAGTTCTCATAACTAGATTTTTTCGTGGTTGTAGACTGTGAAGTTGTGGCTAGAGCTAGCCAGATGATAGTAAGTGTTATGATTAAGTCATTGTGGACCTTTAGAGGGTTACTTATCTATTGTGGGTGGCCATAGTTGATTTGGGGTTCATTGATAGGCCCAATAAGTATGTGTATTCTACACCGGGTCAGATTGGTTAACTCCGTACTGCCATTGTGATGGATGTTCCATTCGGTTAGTGTTGAGCTTGTTCATGTTCTGATATGTTCGATGAGTTAACCTTCTATGCTACGAGGGGTTGTGATTCGTTGGTTATACGCACACATGGTGCGGTTCTGTTAGGACCTTATAAAAAACATTGAGCGAGATGGGTATTTGGGTGATGCATGATTGATTGCGCATTGGTTATGTTCTTTAGGGTTTGTGTGGAATTTTTTCATTTAATTCTCCGTGGTTATGGTCATGCAATTGGGTACTTGATGTCGAGTTGCGCGTGGTTATTGATTTTGAGCATGGTCACTCGAGGTATCTCATATGGGCCATTGTTTGGATGGGGTTGCGCATTGCGGCAGAGTTATGTTGAGATATGATCCTTTGTGTTAGATTAGTGTGTTATGGTTCGGTATGTGATGGATTTTTAGCATTGCATTGTGGTGGTACTTGCTGAGCTTGCATGACGATTCTCTCGTTTGAGTAATTTTCCATGTTTGAATACATTTTAATTGTTCTGTATTGGTGCACATATTGCATAGTTTGAGGCTCTAGGTATTATTGGTGAGGCATGTCAATAGAGTAGCTTGTATTTGATAAGATGAGGTCGTCAGACCTAGACTGGGTGCTATCAGATTTGATTGCGGTATGCTTTAAAGGATAATGTCGCTGATCATATTTAGAATTCGGCTATAGTTCTTTTCGAAGGAGATGGAGCTCCATGACTTGTTGATCTGATGAATGCTTATGAGTTTCTGCGTGTTTCTTTCATCATTTGTAGTACACAAATGGTTTAAGGTGAGGTTTTGTTTGACATGAGGTTTATTACCGGTATTGGGTTCTTTTGAGAAGCTAGCGTGATCATAAATTTTGCTACGAGTATGAGAGTCGTGTGGTATGTCGGGTGATTACATCTTGATTTGTGGTTATGGCTTGATACAGCTTTTTCAGACTAATACAATGTGTAGATGCAAAGTTCAGGCCTTGTAGTAAATTCCGGATGTTGAAAATTGGTCCTATGGTTTATGGACTAAGGTTGAAGTAATGATCTTCAATTCTGTTGTGTTGTCGGGCCTATTAAGTGTGAAGTGTTAGCAGCTTCAAGGAGAATTTTCCAAGGCCAGTTCTCTATGCATTTATGAAACCAGGCGGTGTTCATGGTTAAAATGAACACAACAATTAGAACCAAATACGATTAATGGTTGGTAGTGTGACTGTCATGACCTAGAATTCCCACCTTCGGAACCGTGATGACGCCTAACATATCACTTGCTAGGCAAGTCAAAGTTAGAGAATCTTTAAGCAAATCTTAATCAATTTCAATAAGTAAAATCAATTAAGCTGAAACAAAACCAAAAGTGAGTGCGGAATAACTTAAAACCCAATAATATTTACGTACAACCCCAATCTGGAGTCACAATTCACGAGCTTCTAGAGTCTCTACAAACAGGGTTTGAAATAAATACAATTGTCTTGAGCGAAACGGACAGAAAAATAAGGGTAATGGAAAGGGACTTCAAGGTCTGCGGACGCCAGTAGATCTACTTCGAGTCTCCGAATGCCAATCCGAGCTAATACGCCTCACAGACAGCTGGGACCACTACCAAAATCTGCACAAGAACTCCATAGATCATAAGTCATATCATCCTCCAACTAAACCGTGATGAAGACCAAAACATGGGACGGATCGCTAACATACTTCTGAAGCATGGGAACATGAAATACCGGATGCACACTCGACAAACTCGGGGGCAAGGCAAGCTTATAAGCCACCTCCCCTATCCTCTGAAGCAACTCGAAAGTCCCAATGAACCGGGGGCTCAAATTGACCCTCTTACCAAATCTCATAACAGCCTTCATGGGTGATATCTTCCGCAAAACCTTCTCCCCAACCATAAATGACATATCACGGACATTCCTATCCGCATAACTCTTCTGCCTAGACTGCACCGTGCGAAGCCTCTCCTGAATCAATTTCACCTTATCTAAAGCATCCTAAACCAAGTCTGTAACCAAGACCCTAGCCTCACCCGGCTCAAACCATCCAACCAGAGATCTACACCTCCTCCCATATAGGTCTGGTAACACATCATAACTTAAATTCCTTCGTCCAACCTAGCCCAAGCCTTAGATGCAAACTTCCACATCCAAAATTTTCTCTACGATTAGAATCTCGCATCTACACACTGTGTAAGTCTGAACAAGCTGCATCCAATCATAGTCATAACTCAAGATGAAATCAAATGATATCCCACATAACTAAAATACTTGTAGAAATAATTTATGGTCACAGTGGTTGCTCGGAACAACCCAATTCCGGTAATAAACCTATTATCAAACAGAGACTTGTTTTAACACCTTCACGTACTGCCAATGATGAAAGAAACACGTAGAAACACATAAACATTCATCGGATCAGCAAGTGGTGGAACTCTCTCTCCTTCGATAGGAACTATAGAAAACTTTCTAAGCCGATCAACATCAATATCCTCCCAAATATACCGCAACCAGATCCGGTAATACCCATTCTAGGTCTGATGACATCATCTCATCCAACACAACCACTCTAGCGACGTGGCTCATCAATACAACTTAAAGACACAACCTGTGTAGTCCATGCACAAATAAGAAACATTCCAAATGAACTCAAACATGAAAAATAACGTCAAACAAGAGAACCGTCCCGCGAGATCAACGTGTATCATTCCAACACAATGCTACAAACTCTCCACACACCATAGAACCAAAACACATAAATCCAACACACAAGGATTATATCTCAACATAACTTCGCTGCAATAAGTGACCCCATCTAAACGATGGTCCATATTATATACCTCGCTCCGCCTTACTCAAAATCAATAACTATGCGAAATTCGACGGCAAGTACTCAAAGTTCATTACTATAACCACGAATAATCAGATGATACAATACCATACGAGACGCGAAGAACATGACCAATAAGCCTCAATCATGCAATACCCGATTACTTATATCACTCAAATTCCGCTATAAGACCACAATAGATCTACATCATGGGTGTATATAGCCAACAAATCACAACCCCTCGTAGCATAGAAGGGTAACTCATAGAACATATTAGAAATGAGTAAGCTCAACTATAATCGAATGACGCATCCCCCAACAACCACAATGGGGAGCTAACCAAACTGACCCGGTGTAAAACAAACATCCATACTGGGCCTACCAATGAACCCCAAATCAACTCTGGTCATCCACAATAGACAAATAACCGTCCAACAGCGCACAATAACTAAATGACAACACATGATATCTTCTGACCAACCTCGGTTACGTTTTTACAATCCATAAAAACAAAATAATCTACTCATGTGTAACGACCCGACCGGTTCTTCCGTGAGATTTACCTCGTTTCCCCTATTTCTACATTTGTTATGTATCGCTTTCTTGTTTTTAATGTGCTGGATAAGTTGGTTTTTGATCCGGAGTGGTTATGATGAGATTTTAGGCATTTAGCCTTTTAAAGTGGCCTAATAGTGAGAAAGTCAACTGAGAGTTGACTTATTGATAAACGACCTCGGAATGTAGATTTTATGGCTCGAATAGCTTCATTAGGAGATTTTGGACTTAGGAGTGTGTTCGGAATATTTTTGTGATGTCCGGTGTAGAATTAGGCTTGAATTGGAGAAAGTTAGTTTTTGGCGATTTTAGGTCGATAGTGGAAAATAAGCTATCAAAGTCGGATTGGAATTCCGGAAGTTGGAACAGTTTCGTAATGTCCTTTTTGGTTATGTCTGCAAAATTTCAGGTCAATCGAAGGTGTTTTGGTTGGTTTCGGCGTAGTTGGCGAATTTTAGAGGTTTCAAAGTTCTTAGGCTTGAATTTGATGTAACATTGGTTTTTTCCTATTGTTTTTGGTGTTCCAAAGGTTCGAATAATTTTGAATGATATTGTGGGATATGTTGGTATGTTTGGTTGGGGCCCGGAGGGGCTCGGGATTGATTCGGATGGTTGACGGGAAGTTGAAGTGGATTTTGGAAAATTAGTTGTGCTGGTTACTGGTGTTTTCGCACCTGCGTAAGGGGGAGTCACAGGTGCGTTCACGTAGGTGCGGAAAAGGGGATCGCAGGTGCGAGTTTTGCCTGTATAGGAGAAGTCCGCAGGTGCGAGGATTTTTGTCGCACTTGCGATGTCGCAGGTGCGGAAGTGAGGTCGCAGGCGCGAGTTTTGGCCGTTAAGTTGGTTATCCCAGGTGCGCACCCTGGGACCGCAAGTGTGGCAAATATTCCGCAGGTACAGAAATGACTGTGCAGAACAGTATAAAAGGACCCCCTCCGCGAAATTTATTAGTTTTCATCAAATTGCATGCAGGGAGTCCATTGAAGGGGGTTTTGAGAGGGGATTTCTAAGGTTAGTTCTTTGATTTGTTAATCCCGTTCCTATGCTATTTTTATTGAGATTAGGCTTGAAATTTTAAGGGTTTGGGTAAGAAAAGTTGGAAAATATGGAGGAAGGAATTGGGATTTCTTTTGAGATTTTGGAATTGCAATTGTGGTCTGAATTTAGTGTTCTTGGTATGTATAGAATCGTGGGAGGAAGAGGGTTCTAATGATGTAAAAATTTTCGGATTTCGAGATGTGGGCCTGGGGCTCGGGTTTGGCCGAATTTCGAGATTTTGTTTAAATTTGATGATTGTCGATTGGGTTGTGTTCCATGAGTATATTTTGATGATGTTGTCTGGTTTTTGACTAGATTCGGAGCAATCGGGAGCCAATTTGAGGGGAAAAGGCATAGCGGACTAGTGTCGCATCCCGGTAGAGGTAAGTAATGGTCTTAAATCTTGTACTGAGGGTATAGAATCTCGGACTATATTGTTTTCTCACTGAATTTGGAATGGTGCCCGCGCAGCAACCGGGACACTACCTCAGGATCCCCCTGCCGATCATGATGAGGTTCCCGCTGATGGTATCCCAGCGGAACAGGTTCAGGCACCAGCAGGGCCTTTGGTTATCCCGGATCTTCAGGAGGCCCTGTCTCAGATATGTTCAGTATGCACCAGTTTGGCTCAAGTCGTTGCCATGTCTTCTTCTGCCACGACAGCTCAGGTCGGGGGAGGTAATCAGACTCCAGCTGCCCGGTCACTTGAGCCGGATGCACAGGGTATTCTGGCACCGGGAGCATCCCCAGCTCCGCCAGCTGCTCCGGTTCAGGATTATGTTGTCCCTGCTATGCCTGAGGACGAGCAGCGCAGGTTGGAGAGATTCAGCAGACTTCAGCCTCCGACTTTCAGTGGTACAGAGGGCGAGGATGACCAGGGATTTCTAGATATGTGCTAGAGGATACTGCGCACCGCAGGTATTCTGGAGAGCAGTGGGGTCTCGTTAGTTACCCTTCAGTTTACGGGTGCTGCCTTTACTTTGTGGAAGTCTTTTGAGAGGCATAGACCGGTTGGTTCAGCACCTCTTACCTGGCAGCAGTTCTCCGAGATCTTTTTGAAGAAGTATGTTCCTCAGTCCCACAGAGAGGAGCACCATAGGCAGTTTGAGAAGCTGTGCCAGGGAGAGTTATCAGTCACTCAGTACGAGATGAGATTTTTCGAATTGGATAGGCATGCTTCTGAGATTATCCCTACTGATAGGAAGAGGATGGGGAGGTTCGTTGATGGTCTTTCTTATCAACTTCGATTTTTTATGACTCGAGAGAGAGTATCGGGTGCTTCATTCGAGCAGGTTGTTGACATAGCTCGAGACATTGAGTCTGTTCGCCGCCAGGAGCGGGAGGAGAGGGAGGAAAAGAGGCCTCGTGGTTTGGGCAGTTGCAGTAGTGCTCCCTTCAGGGGACAGTTTTAGCAGGGTAGGGGTCGTTCATTCAGGCCACCTCAGTCGGCCGCCCCAGCTTATAGTAGTGCATCTTCGGGGTGGGGTCCCCGTTGTTTTCAGTCAGGCCGTACTTCGTTTGGTGCCCTCCCAACTCAGAGTGAAGCTCGAGCACCTCCACTTCAGGGTTCATCTATACAGGAGTCTTCTAGTGGCCGTACAGGTGCTAGGGGTTTCTATCAGTCCCCGCCTCCAGCCCCCGATAGTTGTTTTGAGTGTGAAGAGTTCGAGCACGGGTGGAGGCAGTGTCCCCGCCATTCCGGTGGATCTTCTCAGTAGAGGGGCCAGCCCTCGACTTCAGCTCCAGTCACTTCACCGCCTTCCCAGTCAGCCAGGGGTGGCGTTCAGTCAGCCAGAGGCCGCCCTAGAGGGGAAGGTCGAGCAGGGGAGGTCAGGCTGGTATGTATGCATTTCCAGCCAGGCCGGATGCTATGGCCTCAGATGCCGTGATTGCAGGTATTGTTTCAGTCTGTTGCCGTGATGCCTTGGCTTTATTCGATCCTGGTTCGACATATTCCTACGTTTCTTCATATTTTTCTGGTTTTCTGGATGTGCCTCGTGAGTCTCTAGTCACCTCTGTTCATATGTCGACTCCGGTGGGCGATACTCTTTTTGTGGACCTGTGTATCGGTCGTGCACTATATCTATTGGGGGTTTGGAGACCCGAGTGGACTTACTGTTACTCAGCATGGTCGATTTTGACGTGATATTTGACATGTATTGGTTATCTCCGTGCCATGTTGTTCTTGATTGTCACGCTAAGACCGTGACTTTAGCTATGCTAGGGTGTCCGAGGTTTGAGTGGAGAGGTTCTTCCAAGTATATGCCTAGCAGGGTGATTTCTTACTTGAAGGCTCGGCACATGATTGAAAAGGGGTGTTTATCTTTGTTGGACTTTGTGAGGGATGTCGGTGGTGAGACTCCCGTTATTGATTCAGTTCCTATGGTTCGTGACTTTCTGGATGTGTTTCCTGCAGACTTGCCAAGCATGCCACCTAACAGGGATATTGATTTTGGTATTGACCTGGTGACAGGCACTCAGCCTATTTCTATTCCACCCTATCGTATGGCACCAGCGGAGCTAAAAGAATTGAAGGAGCAGCTTCAGGAGCTCCTGGATAAGGAGTTCATTCAGCCTAGTGTGTCACCTTGGGGTGCACCGGTGTTGTTCGTTAAGAAGAAGGATGGGCCCATGCGTATGTGTATTGACTATCGGCAGTTAAATAGGTTTACGGTGAAGAACCGGTATCCCTTGCCCCGTATTGATGATTTATTTGACCAGGTTCAGGGAGCCAGAGTGTTTTCCAAAATTGATTTGAGATCGGGGTACCATCAACTGAGGATTCGGGATTCTGATATTCCGAAGACTGCTTTCAGGACAAGGTATGGTCATTATAAGTCTTGGTTATGTCATTTGGTTTGACCAACGCCCCAACTGCGTTCATGAAATTGATGAACAGCGTGTTTCAGCCTTATCTTGATTTCTTCGTCTTTGTGTTCATTGATGACATCCTGGTTTATTCTCATAGGAAGGAAGAGCATGCTCAACATTAAGAGTTGTGTTATAGAGATTGAGGGAGGAGAAGCTTTATGCAAAATTCTCCAAGTGTGAGTTTTGGCAGGGATCGGTAGCTTTCTTGGGGCACGTGGTGTCTAGTGAGGGGACTCAGGTTGATCCAAAGAAGATAGAGGCGGTGCAGAGTTGGCCTAGACCTTCCTCACCTACAGAGATTAGGAGTTTCCTTGGTTTGGCGTGATATTACCACCGCTTTGTGGAGGGATTCTCTTCGATTGCTTCGCCTTTCACCAGATTGGCCCAGAAGGGTGCTCTATTCAGATGGTCTGATGAGTGTGAGGAGAGCTTTTAGAAGCTCAAGTCAGCATTCACTACAACTCCAGTATTAATTTTTCTGTTTGTTCGGGTTCTTATGCAGGACGGTAGGGTGATTGCCTACGCGTCCAGACAGTTGAAGGTGCACGAGAAGAATTATCCAGTGCACGATCTTGAGTTAGCGGCCATTGTTCATGCCTTGAAGATTTGGCGGCATTATCTGTATGGAGTGCTGTGTGAGATTTTCAATGATTATCGCAGTTTGCAGTATCTGCTGAGGCAGAACGACTTGAATTTGCGTTATAGGAGATGGTTAGAGCTCCTCAAGGATTATGAGCTCACTATCTTATATCACCCGGGGAAGTCCAATGTAGTGGCCGATGCCTTGAGTCGCAGAGCAGAGATTTTGAGGAGTTTAGCTTACCTTCCATTAGCAGAGCAGCCATTATCTCTTGATGTTCAGGCCTTAGTAGGTCATTTGGTGAGGTTGGATCTGTCAGAGCCCCCGCGGGTGTTGGCTTGTGTAACCTCTAGGTCTTCTCTTTACGATCAGATTAGAGCACGCCAGTATGATGACCCACATTTGCTTGTTGTTCGGGACAGGGTACGTCGTGGTGATGTCAGAGATGTGGTTATTGGTGATAATGGGGTCATGAGGATGCAGGGCCGGGTTTGCGTGCAAAATGTTGATGGACTTCGAGATTTGATACTAGTAGAGGCTATAGTTCGCGATATTCCATCTCATCCGGGTGCCGCGAAGATGTATCAAGATTTGAGGCAGCATTATTAGTGGAGGAGGATGAAGAAGGATGTTGTGGAGTTTGTAGCTTGGTGTCTCAACTGTCAGCATGTTATGTATGAGCACTAGAGACCTGGTGGATTGCTTCAGAGGTTTGATATTCCGGAGTGGAAGTGGGAGCAGATCACCATGGACTTCGTAGTTGGACTCCCATAGACTTCGAGGAGGTTTGAGCTATATGGGTTATTGTGCATCGGCTGACCAAGTCCGCGCACTTCATTCCTATTGGTACTACACATTCATCAGAGAGGTTAGCTGGGATTTATATCAGGGAGATTTTCCGTGTACATGGGGTTCCACTTTCTATCATTTCCGACACAGGCACTCAATTCACACCTCAGTTTCGGAGGGCCGTGCAGAGAGAGTTGGGTACTCAGGTTGAGTTGAGCACAACGTTTCCTCAGATCGACGGACAGTCGGAGCGCACCATTCAGATTTTGGAGGACATGTTGCGTGCTTGTGTGATTGACTTTGGTGGTTCAGGGGATCAATTTCTGCCACTAGCGGAGTTTGCATATAATAACAGCTATCAGTCGAGTATTCGGATGGCTCCGTATGAGGATTTGTATGGTAGGAGGTGTAGATCTCTAGTTGGTTGGTTTGAGCCAGACGAGTCTAGGCTATTGGGCACAGACTTTGTTCAGGATACGTTGAGTAAGGATAAGTTGATTCAGGAGTGGTTTCGCACAATGCAGTCTAGGCAGAAGAGTTATGCGGACCAGAAGGTCCGAGATGTGTCTTTCATGGTTAGGGATAAGGTGTTGCTGAAGGTGTCACCCATGAAGGGTGTTATGAGATTCGGGAAGAGAGGGAAGCTGAGTCTCAGGTTTATTGGGCCAATTGAGGTACTTCAGAGGGTTGGGGAGGTGGCTTATATGCTTGCTATGCCTCCTAGTTTATCGAGTATTCATCCAGTATTCCATGTTTCGTTGCTCCGGAAGTATGTTGGGGACCCTTCCCATGTTTTGGACTTCACCACGGTTCAGCTTGAGGGTGATATGTAATATGACGTAGAGCTAGTGGCTATTTGGGTCGTCAGGTCAGGAAGCTGAGGTATAAGGATATAGCTTCAGTGAAGGTTCAGTGGAGAGGGCAGCCGATGAAGGATGCCACCTAGGACACCGAGCGGGAGATGCGGGAAAGATTTCCTCAATTATTCGAGGCTCCAGGTATGTTTCTAGACCCGTTCGAGGATGAACGTTTGTTTAAGAGAGGGAGGATCTAACGAACCGACCGATCGTTCCGTGAGATTTACCCTGTTTCCCCTATTACTGCATTTGTTATGTATCGCTTTCTTGTTTTTGATGTGTTGAATCAGTTGGTTTGGGTTCGGAGTGATTATAATGAGAATTTAGGCATTTAGCCTTTTAAAGTGGCCTAATAGTAAGAAAGTCAACTGAGAGTTGGCTTATTGGTAACGACCTCGGAATGCGAATTTTATGGCTCGAATAGCTTCGTTAGGTGATTTGGGACTTAGGAGTGTGTTCGGAATATTTTTGTGGTGTCCGGTGTAGAATTAGGCTTGAATTGGCGAAAGTTAGTTTTTGGCGATTTTCGGTCAGCAGTGGAAAACAGGCTATCGAGGTCGGAATGGAATTTCGGAAGTTGGAACATTTTTGTAATGTCATTTTGGTTATGTCTGCAAAGTTTCAGGTCAATCGGAGGTGTTTTGGTTGGTTTCGGCATACTTGGCGGATTTCAGAGGTTTCAAAGTTCTTAGGCTTGAATTTGATGTAAATTTGGTGTTTTCGTGTATTTTTTGGTTTTCCGAAGGCTAGACTAAGTTTGAATGATGTTATGGGATATGTTGGTATGTTTGGTTGGGGCCCCGAGGGGCTCGGGATTGATTCGGATGGTTGACGGGAAGTTGGAGTGGATTTTGGAAAATCTGCTATGCTGGTTACTGGTGTTTTCGCACCTGCGTAAGGGGGAGTCGCAGGTGCGATCACGCAGGTGCGGAAAGGGAGATCGTAGGTGCGAGTTTTTCCTGTATAGGAGAAGTCCGCAGGTGCGAGGTTTTTTGCCGCACCTGCGATGCCGCAGGTGCGGAATTGAGGTCGCAGGCGAGAGTTTTGACCGTTAAGTTGGTTATCTCAGGTGCACATCCTGGGACCGCAGGTGCGGCCAATATTCCGCAGGTGCGGAAATGACTGTGCAGAATAGTGTAAAAGGACCCACTCCGCGAAATTTATTAAGTTTTCATCAAATTGCATGCGGGGGAGTCCATTAAAGGGGGGTTTGAGATGGGATTTCCAGGTTCTTCAGCTAAGGTGAGTTCTTTGATCTGTTAATCCCGTTCCTATTCTATTTTTATTGAGATTAGGCTTGAAAATTTAAGGGTTTGGGTAAGAAAAGTTGGAAAAATGGGAGGAAGGAATTGGGATTTCTTTTGAGATTTTGGAATGGCAATTGTGGTCCGAATTTAGTGTTCTTGGTATGTATAGAATCGTGGGAGGACGAGGGTTCTAATGATGTAAAAATTTTCACATTCCGATACATGGGCCTAGGGCTCGGGTTTGGCCGAATTTCGAGATTTTGTTTAAATTTGATGATTATCGATTAGGTTGTGTTCCATGAGTATATTTTGATGATGTTATCTGGTTTTTGGGTAGATTCGGAGCAATCGGGAGCCAATTTGAGGGGCAAAGGCATAGCGGACTAGTGTCGCAGCCCGGTAGAGGTAAGTAATGGTCTTAAATCTTGTTCTGAGGGTATGGAACCCCGGAGTGCATTGTTTTCTCACTGAATTTTGAATGGCGCACATGCCAAATGACGAATATGTGGCGCGTACTGATTTTTGGATTGGAATAGGTCCTCTCCGCGACAATTAATGAGTTGCATATTTACTCAAAACACATGTGTTAAAATATGTTCTAAAGATTTGTGAAATATTTGGGCTATAAGCCGTGTTTGGGGCCTCGTACCGATCTGTTTAGACCCTTTGAGGGTGTTTAACTGTTGTTTTCCAGACTACCTGTTGATGGTTTTTACTAAGCATCATTATGCATACTTTTTTATTTGAAACTCAGCATGATATACACTACATTAGCATTAAAATAATGTTTTCGGGTCGAGTACCCCGTTCTATTACTTCGCCCGAGGGGCTTTGCGAGTGGTTCCACCGAGTGTGGTCGAGGGCCAAGAGTGATTGTGAGGTGCTGAGTGATATTATCCCTTGGGCTTAAGGAGCCCCTCCGGAGTCTGCACACACCCTCAGTGAGCGCACCGAGTGCGAGTGATTGAGTAATTGGGAGGCTTGAGTGATTGTGAGGTGCTGAGGGATTGTGAGCTATGCCCGAGCGGCTGATTATGAAATATGTTTTCGCCCGAGGGGCTACTTATGATTTTTACTACATTCATTTTGCATACCAAATCCTTGTTTTAAGGTTGTTAAAAATGTGCATTGTTTTAAGGACTTTTATGAAGTTGATTTCCAAGGCATGATGATTTCGTATATGTGTACTATTGGAAAGAAAAGGCTGTGTATATTGTGACTTAATGACATTGATTTTTATGTGATTCCTTGCTACTTGGACTTGATTTATCTCCATTACTACTGAGTTGGCGTACTCACATTACTCCCTGCACCTCTGTGTGTAGATTCAGGAGCAGAGATCGAGCATTAGCTTATATATATATATATATATATATACACACACCACAGCGGAGCCGGATCGTGGGGATACAGAGGTAGCTAATCAGCGTTCGCAACATCTCTACTTTCCCTTCCTGTTGCATTTATCTTTGATTCGGAGTTTTGTGTCTTAATACTTTATTTTGACTTATTTCATTAGATGCTCATGGCATGTTGGCTCCGGGTTTTGGGGATGGCAGTATTGTATATAAAAATTTGGCCTATTATATTAAGTAAACTTTCTGTATATTGTTATGAATTGCTTGAAACTTAAATGAGATTTTCAAAAGGAAAATGTGAACACGCGGTAGTCGGCTAACCTAGTTCCACAATAGGCGCCATCACGGCCGGTCAGGATTTGGGGTCGTGACATCATGATAACTCCCAGTCTCCAAATCCATAGAGCACACACATCACCATATCCGATCTCAACTCCACTTCCTGAATGTCTAACACTACCCCAATACACGATCATCCCACGAGTAATACTTCTATAATTCTTCTATGCCACAAGACAAAATGTGAACACCAACAGTAGATCAAACAAGAGAGTTCCTCCATACTAATAAAGTATCTATAAATAAAAACACATTGCCCTTATTTAAATGTATACTCTCATCAAGCCATACCAAGTAGAAATGTCATTTACCTAGTCATCTGAAACTGTCCATGCTGCCTAAGGATTCAGGACCTTCCTTTCAAAATCGCATCCCGACCTTGCATCTACAAATCTCAATGCTACACCACCATCGCACCTATTATGCACCACATGAAAGATATGAAAAATCTCAAAATCCACCCTGAGTCGTAAGCAACTACATACTCAATCAGCTAAGAACTTTCCATTTGATTTCATTCTGGAGAAAATTAAAATGCGCCACATGCCCCACACACAGATAGAAAATATACACCTCAAACCCTGGTAGAGACCATCAAGAACTCTCTGAAACCAACTTTCATCTAACCAAACCGTCAGGACTAAGTCCCTTTAACTCAACCAATCTACGAAAGTCACCAAAGCCCAAGAGCATTTCCATGAATCACACGTGGAATCCTCACCACATCATAAGCACCTAAGGAACCGATCTTACTCATTATCATGCCGATCCAACTTACTACCAAGCTATGTTATTTCTCCGAGTTCCTGCTGACTTACCTTCAAATTGGTTCTTCTCCTTGCTGTAATACCAAATCCTCAAATAAAAATCACCACGTGACGCCCTAGTACAAACCACACCGCCTTAAGGCTCATAAGCAGCTGAATATTCTCTTAATCACCCCAAAAGTACCACAACTCAAATACTTACTCTGAAGAGACTTCCTATGAATTTTAATATATTCTTTCCCTTTCCAGGTACCAAATTTTAGAATCCACAACGATATAGAAATACAACAAATCTTGTCACCTTCCAATGTAAATCTTCGTTCCTAGCTAAATGCACATCCTGAAGATTCCCAATTGTCACATATAAAAGAGATCCTGTTGGGTTTTCTTATAAAAGAAAAAAAATTAACGTACAAATCGTTGCGACTGAAATAACTAATTATTTTATATTAAAATAATTATTAAAAATATTTTTTCATGAACTGCTTATGCTCCAGGCGGGCCATAGGTCTGGGATGGAGAATTACTTAGCCTGAACTTCCACCCGAGATGCATTGATGACTTCTGGAAGTTTATTAGGGACCACCCACTTCATGATCGTACATTTGCATGCCTCACTCAACTGAATTTTACTGGGTTGTTGAGGTCCGTGGGTTGCAGTTCGATTGGCCCTTTATCACGGCTCTGATCGAGCGTTGGAGGCCTGAAACCTATGCATTTCATTTGCCTACCGGCAAGGCGAACATTACGTCAGAGGACTTGGAGGTATTATTTGTGTTGCCCATTGACGGTCTTGATGTCCACTACTCGTCTGCTCTTAGGGAGTATATGAGGCATAACTATCTAGAGATGTTGGAGAGGCTAACTGGACTGCAGTCAGCTGAGCAGATTCTGATTAGTGGCATTAGTCGATTACAATTATCGCTTGTTAGGCAGCACCTGGAGGCGCTTCACCAGTAAATCATAGAGGACTCACCAGTTGAGGCTATTGAGCAGCAGTCAAGGCTATTTGTTTTGATGATATTTGATGGAATGTTTTTCCCGAACACTTCAGGGGACTTTGTGAGCCTACGTTTCTTGCATCATCTGGAGATCTTAGATCACTTACCCACGTACAGTTGGGGTGGTGTTGTTTTAGCGTACCTTTATAGTCAGTTGTGTAGGGCGTCGATGGGTAGCTGAGAGACATCACTGGATTTATTCCGTTATTACAAGTGATAACATTACCAGTTCTTTTCATGATTACCAAAGATATAGTAAAAAAATACTCAATTTTATGTCCACAATCAATATTAAGTTTGATATTGAGAGAGATTCTTGCAGATGCAACCCCATCCTTGACTGCTACCTCCAGATGCACCACCTCTTCCGCTTCGACCACGTGCTAGGAGGTGGATCGTTAGGCGAGGCGTAGGTATGAATGAAGATATTCTAAATAATCTCATAACCAGCAGAGATTTGAATATTAATAACTCACAATGCATTTACACATCCAACGTCTTCGCCGTAGATTGCAAGTGGCCAACATGGCTTCAAAATAACACGTTTCCCGTAGTAACACCTAGGCACCTCATCGGGTCCAGACATATCGTATTGCTTGAACTTGAAAATTTATGGAAAACATGATTCCTTGTTTTATTAATCTGTGAGGACTCACAAAGAATAATGTAAAATGCGCGGGTTTTTTAAAGGTTAGTATAATGATCCTACCGGTTGTTTTATGTATTTTAACCATGTTCTTCCATTTATTGCTTCTACTATACTCATTTATGGTTATGTGATTTGTCGTGGTGGTTTGTTTGGCTTCAGGGATGATTCGGAGTGAACTAGGACACTTAGTCCCAAGGTTGGATGCTTAAGTTGAGAGAATTCACCAGAGTTTGACTTTTGTGCAGACGACTCTGGAATGGAGTTTTTGATGGTTCTGATAGCTTTGGTTTGGTGATTTTGGGATTAGGTGTATGTCTATATGTTGATTCGGATACCCATAGGTTGATTTGATGATTTTCGGCGGAATTTTAAAAGTTGAAGGTTTAGAAGGTTGAGAGGTTTGACCAAGAGTTGACTTTGTCGGTATCATGTTTGGATTTCTGTTCCGGGATTGGAATAAGGTAGTTGCATTATTTGGGACTAGTGTGCAAAATTTGAGGTCATCTAGAGTTGGTTTGGTATTGTTCGGCATTGGTTTAAGAAGTTGGAATTTCAATAGTTTCATTAGGCTTGAATTTATTCGTGATTCGTGCTTTTTGTGTTGTTTGATGTGATTTGACGGTTCGAGTAAGTTTGTATCATTTTTTAGGACATGTTGGTATGTTAGGATAGGGTCTCGGGGGACTCGGGGAACTCGGGTAAGATTCGAATTAAATTCAGATTAGTTTTGGACTTGGTGTATTGTTGAAGCTTATGGCTTCTGGTGTGATCACACCTGCTATGTTTTGGTCTCGGGTGCAGTGTCACATGTGCAGCTCATTAGGCGCAGATGTTGGCTGGCTAGGCTGGGGATAATTCATAGGTGTAAAGGGGTTTACGTAGAAGATGGCTCGCTTCTGTGAGTGAGAGACGGTAGGAGCGAAGTTTGGCTAGAGTTGGGTGGAGTGTAAGTGCGAGGAATTTTCCGCACCTACATGATCGTAGATGTGAGTTTTGTCCAAATAAGCGGAAGGCATTATTTTTGAAGGTAACCACATGTCACGACCCAAATTCCATTATAGGTTGTGATGACATCCGACACTATTGTTAGGCAAGCCAACACTAATCAACTAGTGAATTCTCATTTATTTTATTAAACAACCCCAACATCTACTTAACTTAAATTTAAAGAATTCGATAAATAACAAATTTATAAGGCAATTGAAACGGAAATGACTAAAGGAGATCATAATTATAAGATTACAACCCAAAAATCAAGTATACTAATAAGTGCCAAGGATGTAGTGTCACAAGTGTGTGGGAAACTAGTAGAATATACAAAAGAAGACTACCCTACTGTCTGAAACAAGTAGACAAATACAAGAAAAAGGGGAACTCTGGTATGTTGCTGAACGGCTAGGGTGGGGGAAGCTCACAGTAAGTCTCAGTCCGAATCAGGTATGCGTGCCCGGTGGATAACTAGATGTACCTGCCTTAGATCTTGTACAATCAAGTATAGAATCGTAATACGAGTACATAAACAATATGTACCCAGTAAGTATCCAGTCTAACTTCGAAGAAGTAGTGACGAGGGGTCGACTTGACACTTACTAGGGTCAATAATAATATAATTTAAGTGTAACGCTAAGCATGAATAATAATGACAGTTGGGAACAGGGAGAAGTAAGACATTCTTTCATAAACGACATGTCAATTTTAGTCATATCAAGCAACAACTTACATTTCAAAGCATTCAAGAAGTATAAATCACGGGAAGTTCCAAATAAATAATATGCACAAATTATGCTGAGGTCGTACTGCCGGGTCCAACATAATATTAAATTGTGCATTGGCAGAGGGTCGAATGACGCGAACCATAGATTCATATTTTTACTACCGAGGCGCTCGGCCCGATCCACAAAAGCAAATATTTTCAAGGAAATACAAAATTCATTTTATAGTCGAGTATGCCTATAAATTATTCAAATAGGTGAACTTATCCTTCTACAAGTCCGTTATCAAATTCTAACATGACTCTAGTAATCAATTTAGCAAATAAGGGAACAATGATTTCAAATAAAGCATGATATGGGTCCTAAACTACTCGGATGATAACACAATGGTCGCTACGTACGGACTCTTGCTACATCGTACGTACATAGCCCCCATCCCCCTATAAATAGGTTCACGCATTTATTTAATTTTCCTACGGGGTTAATTCCCTCTTACAAGGTTAGAAAGGAGACTTACCTTATCCCAAAGCTTACTTTCGAACTCAAGAATGCGCTCAAACCCTCAAATTGGAGCCGAACAATCCAAAACTTTTCAAATGGGGTAAAAACTAGTCAATATGTGCTCAAGAGATCATATTCTAATTAATATAGTAGTTTCACAACCCTAAATTCAAGGTTCCTAAAATTCAACCCCGGGCCCACGTGCCCAGATTCCGAGAAATTCCGAAGGAAGTTGTCACACATGACTTAAGGAACATAAATATATGATTATCACTAAGTTTCATGGTAAATTTCATGCTAAAAAGCATATTCTTGCCAAAACCTAGGTTTTCCTCTAACCCGATGATTTTCACTAATCTTTACATGTTAATCAACCCAAAACATAAGTATTTAACTCACATATAGTAGGAATTACTTACCTCCAAAATCTTGGTGAAAAACCGCTCTCAAGAAGCTCTAATATGGCTCAACAATTGAGTGAAATGAGTCAAAAACGACTAACTCCCGTATTAATTGAAGGCCACTACCATCAAGGACTTCTGGCGGTGCATTGACCGCATATGCAGTCTCGCTTATGCAGAAATTGGTTGGGCCAGCTAGGGCCGCACCTGCGGTTCCGCTTCTGCGAAAAAGGGGCCGCGTCTATGGAACCTAGCTTCTCTCCTTGGATTACACCTACGAGTCTTTAACCGCACCTGCGTCTGCCCAACCGCAGGTGCGGTCTCACTAGAATTGGTGCACCAGCAGCTCTTTTGAGCTTTGAACTCGACTCGTGCAATGTCCAAATGGTATTCGGGGCCCCCGAGGCCCTGTCCAAACATACCGACAAGTTTGGAATCATAAAATAGACTCGTTCGAACCTTAGAAACTCCCGAAACAACATCAAAACTACGAATCACACCCTAAAACCAATTGAATCAAACTTATGAACTTCAAGTTCTTCAATCTACTTCCAACGTGCCAAAATGTACTTATATTACTCGGAAGGATACCATATTTTGCGTGCAAGTCTTAAAGGACATTACGAAATCATTTCCGGTCTCTGATTTTCCTTTGGACCTCGGTATCACCAAAACACGATCCAACTAAAATTTAAAGAACTTCTAAAACCTTTAGGACCAACTTCCACTATTTGGCGTTGAAAGGCTCCCGGGTCATCCGAAACCCACTCCGAGATACGCCCAAGTCCGAAATCATCATACAAACCTATTGGAACCGTCAAATCCTAATTCCGATGTCGTTTACTAAAAATGTTGACCGAAGTCAAACTTGTCCTTTTAAGCCAACCTTAAGGAACTAAGTGTTCCGATATCAACCCAAACTCTTTCAAATCCCGAACCAACTATCCTCGCAAGTTATAAATCAGCAAAAGCAAGTACGGGAAGTCTTATTTAGGGTTACGATATTCTAGAAAGTAAAACGACCGGCCAGGTCGATACACCGTAGATGCAGCCACTTTCCGCAGAAGCAGGATTGTGGATGCGGTTAAGTGACCGCACATACCGATTCACTGACAGAATTATAAATCAGGGTTTGACTTATTTCTCTCATTTTAGGAATTTGGAACTCATCTAAGGGCAATTTTTGGAGAGTGTTTTACCAAAATTGAAGAGGTAAGTGAAGTTTAATCATTTTTACTGATAGATATTTTTACCCATTGATTATTATACTTAATTTTTGTGAATCTAAAATGGTATTTGGCGCTTTTTGGACTATGTTATTGGAGAGTGATATCTGATGATTTGAGAGTCAATTTGTGGTTGGAATTAAGTATTTTTTTATGGTTGGAATAGTAATTGAATGGGGGGTTCAGAATTTATAAATTTTGCCAAGTTCTGAGGTATGGGCACGAGGTTGACGTTTTGGGTTGACTTTGCATACTTGGTTCAAGCTTTAGCTTTATCTTTTGGAATTGTTTCCTATAGCTATTATTGATGGTATTAAGTTGCGTTGGCTAGTTTCGAGTCGCTCAGAGTCTGACTCGCGAGACAAGGGCTTGTTGGAGTATTGATTTGCGTACTTTGAGGTAAGGGTGTCTAACAGGCGGAGTTTACTCGGTTTCGGACTGGCCCAGAACGATTATAGACCCAGCCGGACCAGACCAGTATGTAGGGGGCCGAGAAGGGCTGGATTGAGACAGGGAATAGATTGTGTCGGGTAGATTAGAAGTACTGGTTAATCGGACCGGTCAAAACTAGTATTGTAAAGTCAAAGTCGAACTGGTTAACTAAACCGGCCCGGACCGGTTCAAAGATTAAATCAGAATTATTTTTTATTTTAATTAAGTTGAAAACGGTCAACTGCCATATTGACAGCTTCCCAATGACTATTTTGCAATAATAGCCCTTTTTGGGCATTTTTTTCAAAAATAACACTTTTAATATTTACTAATTTAGCCCTTTGAAAAACTATAAATATACCCCCCCCCCCCCCCCCTCTTCATTCTTTACTCATCTCTCAATTCTCAAACCCAAATTCTCAATTGTTATTCGCTCATTCTTCACCTAAATTGCAATCAACAATTTGTCTCTCATTTTTTTTTTAATTTTATAAATGGTATTATTTGACATTTGAATGTTGAACTTTGAACAATTTGATGTTTCCTCGTGATAACATCGGAGTTGCGAAATTTAATTTTAAGACTTAAAAAATAATCAAGTGTTCAATTTATTGCGAAATTCGGTGCACTCGCTCCAACTCTTTCTCTTATTTACTATTCTATTTGCATTTTTCATTTTTATTCGTAGTTAAATTTTCACAATATATTTAATGCTGCAAAAAGAGTTTGTAATAAGGTTGCTAACCGGGGGGGGGGGGGAATAGAAAAATAGGTACTACTTCAACTTCTGGTACTAATTTAAATGACTTTAGAGATATTTATGAAACATCACCTGTGTGACGACCCAAAGGGTCATCACCTATGTTATTACGTATTTCGTACTTCTGAGGCCTTGAAAAGTTCATTTGTATATTCCTAAATTTGTGTGCACAGTCCGGGCGCGTAGCCGGACAGCTTAAATGTGAAATTCTGTGAAAAATGCTAAGATTTGATATTAAAATGAATAATTTTGACTTCGGCAAATATTTTTGGGTAAACGGACCCGAACCCGTGATTTGAAGGTCCCAGAGGGTCCGTAGGAAAATATGGGACTTGGGAATATGCCCGGAATTGAATTTCGAGGTCCCAAGCCCGAGAAATAAATTTTTGAGTAAAATTGTTTTCTGAAAATATTTAAGGAAATAGAAAATTAAATCTGATTAGAAAGTGATGGTATCGGGACCGTATTTTGGTTCCGACTCCCGGTACAGGTTTTATACATGGTTTAAGCACTTTATGTTAAATTTGGTTGAAATCGAACTTCGTTTGGCGGGTTTCGGGCTTAAAATGGAAAATTTGATGTTTTATGAAATTTGATAGAATTCATGGACTTTGAGGCTTAATTTGATGTCTATGATGTTGTTTTGGTGATTTGATCGCACGGGCAAGTTCGTAGGACGTTGTGTGAGTAATCTGTGAAATTTGGTATCATTCCGAGATGTATAAGTCAGTTCGGCACTTTGTTAGCGAAGTTTAGAAAACATAAAATTCCTAAGTTTGGTTCTTGAGGTTTGGGGGTGTGATTTCGAGTTTTAGCATTGTTTAGAGTGTTCCGAAGGCTCGAGCGAGTCCGTATTATGATTTGGGACTCGTTGGTATATTTGGATTAGGGCTCGGTGGGCCCAGATGCCTTCCGGGAACCTAACGGGGCTAACTTAGTGCGGTCCGCAAGTGCGATCCAAGCCATCGTAGGTGAGATCACTGTTCAGGCAGTGAGTTTAAGTATGGGTTTTAAACTCATTTTCCTCATTTCTCACCTTCTTCCTTAGGCGATTTCCACCATTTTTAAGAGCTTTCGACTAGGTCCTTTAAGGTAAGTAAATTCCACCCGTAAATTAGTTTCGTGCATGCATCTTAGCTTAATTAACCACATAAAATAGTACAAAAATTCAAGAAAATGGGTAGTAACCTAGAACTTGTGATCATCTTAGAATTTTCTGTGAATTGGCCATGAAATCACGTAAAAATCGTACATTAATGATCCTTAGGCTTTGGGTGAGTATTCCCTTAGAGAATTTCAAGAATCTGAGCGAGTGGGCCCGAGGTCGAATTTTGATAAATTTGAAAGAATGTTAGGAAATGGATAATTAGGCCATTTAATTGAATCATCAAATCTTTATTGATATACTTGAGTTGATTATGTCTAGATAATACAATTCCGGAGCCGAATTCTAAAGGAAAGTCGGTGTTAGAGGGTTGATTGCTATACTTTGGACCCGAGGTAAGTGTTTGGCCTAACCTTAGCTTGAGGGAATAGGAGTTGGCTATTATTTTATATATGCTAATTTTCAAATACGATGCATAGGCATGGTGACGAATATCTATACATTGGTGTCTAGCATGACCGTGAGTCCATATATTGTGAATATTCCGGTTTTGTTGTAGTTTCTATGCTTAATTGATGATCTCTATATGATGTAAATGGGCATGTGAAGGAAATTGTAATCTTTAAACATCTTTGGAGCATTGGCTCAAGTTGTGAAACAAAAAAATGAAGATATATGAGGTAATTACATCTTTGGAGCATTGGCTCAAATTGTGAAAACGAATAATGAAGATATATGAGATAATTACATCCTTTGGGGAATTGGCTCAAGTAATAGGATAAATCATGGAAATGAAATTGAAAGAAAGATAAAGAGTTATTGAAATATACCCTTGTCGGGTCATCATTGTATAGTTCCCTTTCCGGGATTTAATTATTTAATTGATGTTCCCTTTCCGAGATTTGATTACTTAATTGATATTCCCTTGCTGGGATTTAATTGTTTAACTGATGTTCCCTTGTCGGGATTTCTATTTTCACTCTATCTATTTCCTTGCCCTTGTTTGTGATTGTTGTTTGGGTGAGGAAGAGTGTTCAAGCACGAAGGGTGATGTCGTGCCATGTTTATATTATTTATGCATGAGGGGACATTTCGTGCCATGTTTATATTATTTATGCACGAGGGGACATATCGTGCCATGTTTATATTATTTATGCACGAGGGGACATTCCGTGCCATGTCTACATTATTTTATGCATAAGGGGACATTTCGTGCCATGTTTATATTATTTATGCACGAGGGGACATTCTGTGCCATGTTTATATTGACTATGCACAAGGGGAAATTCCGTGCCATGTTTGATATTATTATTATGCACGAGGGGACATGTCGTGCCGCATATTTCACTGTTCAATCTGTGTTGTCATTTCCCGTTATGATTTTCAGATATTTCAGGCTGTTGTTTTCATTTCTGTCATTTCAGTATTTGCTATCTCTTACCCCCAGCATGTTCTCCCCGTAATTGTATTCTTGTTTAGTTTCTGCTATATTATTGAACTGCACAAGTACATTCTGTTGTCGTGTCTTAGCCTCGTCACTACTTTGCCAAGGTTAGGCTCGGCATTTACTCAGTACATGGGGTCGGTTGTACTGATGCTACACCTGCACTTCTTTATGTTGTGCAGATTACGCAGCCGGACCCAAAGGACATCATTAGTGGGAGTGTCTTCCAGCTTATCATAGAGGCTTCAAGTATACCCGCTGGGGTTCGTGGGCCTTGGCGTCTCTTCCATCCTTTTGTCTTTGATTATGTCTTATTCCTCCTCTAGTTTCAGAGGCAGACATGTATTTCCTTTCAGACTTGTATTTAGCACTCTTATAGATGGTTCGTGAGTTTCTGACTCCAGGTTTTCGGAAATTTACGCGTTGTTGTATTATGTTGTCCCTATTTAGCTTGAAACCACATTTAATTCCGATGTTAAATAGTGAACCATTTAGTTTATCCTATTAAATTGGTATTAATATGCTAGTTTATTTATATACGTTGGCTTTTCTAGTGGGTTCAACGTTAGATGACATCACGGCCTGATGGTGGGATTTCGAGGCGTGACAAGTTGGTATCAGAGCTCTAGGTTACTTAGGTCTCACAACTCACGGAAAACTTGGTAGGGTCTGAGGGATCAGTACAGAGACGTCTGTATTTATCCGCCAGAGGCTGCAAAGTTAGGATGATTCCATATTTCTTTTCTTCTCTATCGTGCGCTATGATTCTGAGTACTGATTGAGTTTCTATTCTATTCTCTCGCAGATGGCGAGGATGAGTGATTCCTTTGGTTCCGCCCAGCATCCTGACACTCCTGCTACATCTCCTACTCGGGGTCGAGATCGAGGACGAGGCCGTGCTAGAGGCCGAGGCCGGGGTCGGGCTCAGCCTAGAGCAGCAACCCCAGTGGAGGACCCTCGGGTCAAGTCTGACAAGGAGGTCCTATTTCCGGCAGTCCCAGTTGGACCACCTCAGGTCCCAGAGGGGTTCATAGCTACCCCATTGCTTGAGGACGCCCTTGTCCATCTAGTCGGACTCATGGAGAGTGTAGCACAGGCAGGTCTTCTTCCTACAGCACCAGACGTCTCTCAGGCTGGGAGAGGTGCCTAGACTCCTGCCGCCCGCATGCCAGGGCAGCTAGCTCCACAGTTACAGACTCCGGCACCTAAGCCAGCCGGAGTAACTTAGCCGGGTATTGCAGCACCGGTAGCAGAGGGAGCACCTATGTCAGCAGTTTCTCTATGGAGACTGGACAGGTTCACTAAGTTATTACTGCTACTTACACTGGTTCACCATCAGAGGACCCCCAAGATTATTTGGATACCTGCCATGAGGTTCTCCGGAATATGGGCATAGTGGAGTCCAACGGGGTTGACTTGGCTACCTTTCGGTTATCTGGCGCAACCAAGAGTTGGTGGAGAGATTATTTCCTAGCCAGACCAGCTGGATCTACACCTTTGACTTGGACTCAGTTCTCGGAGGTATTTTTGGGGAAGTTCCTTCTTATAACTCAGAGAGAGGACCTTCGGAGGCAATTGGAGTGTCTCCAGCAGGGATCCATGCCCGTCACTCAGTACGAGACTAGGTTTATCTCTCTAGCCCGACATGCTTTTATGATATTTCCCACTAATTGGGAGAGGGTTCAGAGCTTTATTGAGGGATTGGCCTAGCCTATCAGACTTCAGATGGCTTCCAGGATGTGGCCAATGTGGCTAGGAGGATTGAGATGATTTTGTCGCAGGGTGGTGGTCAGGGGGCTGACAAGAGGCCCTGTCATTTCGGTCGTTTCAGTGGAGCCTCATCTGGAAGCAGGGATTCTTCAGGCAGAGGTCATCCTCCCAGTCCTTTTCAGTCAGCTCTTCAGGTTTCCCATGGTACTTCAGGTGGTCGTGGTTATCATACGCACTATTCTGATCAGCAGCCTTGAAGTGTGCCACCAGCACCTATCGATGCAACGCCGCTTCAGAATTTCCAGGGTGGTTATCAGGGTCGACAAGGCCAGTTCCGGAGTCAGCAGTCACATCAGCAGAGGCATTCTAATACTTGCGGTGGTTTGGGGCATATTTCCAGGTTTTTCCCCCAAGGTTCTGGTGGGTCTCAGCATCAGGGTTCTCGTGCCAGGGTACAGGCACCAGGTGTTCCATAACCTCCCCAGCCAGCTAGAGATGGGGTAGAGGTGCTAGAGGTGGAGGTCATAGAGATGGAGCTCAGGCCGCTAGAGGTGGAAGCCAACAAGCAGACGGCCGTCCAAGAGATGTGATTCAGGGTGGTGGAGGCCAGCGCCGATGTTATGCTCTTCCAGCCAGGCCAGAGGCTGAGTCTTCAGATGCAGTCATTACAGGTACTATTCGGGTTTGTCATCGAGATGCTTCAGTGCTATTTGATCCAGGTTCTACGTATTTGTATGTGTCCTCCTATTTTGCACCATACCTGGTCATGCCTAGTGATCCGCTGAGTATTCATGTTTATGTATCTACACCGGTGGGTGATTCTATCGTGGTCGATCATGTCCATCGTTCTTGTGTTGTGGTGATTGGGAGTCTTGAGACCCGTGTTGATTTGTTTCTTTTAGGTATGGTTTTGTAACGACTCAGTCGATCGTTTTGCTTATTAGGATCCCGTTTCCCTGAATGAAACTTTCCTTAGCGGCTATTCGTGCTTTATGACTTGCGGGAGCGGGTGGTTTGGGATTTGGGAATGATTTGGATGGTTTAGGAACACTTGGTTCCTTAAGGTTGGCCTATTTGGCCAAGTTTGATTTCGGTCATCATTTTGAGAAAACAACCTCGGAATCGAATTCTGAAAGCTCCAGTAACTTCGTATGATGATTTCAGACTTGGGCGTATGCTCGGCTCGGGTTTCTAATGATCCGGGAGCATTTCGGCGCCCGAAATGGAAATCAGGAGTTCCTTCTATTTGAAATTTGGTTTGGGACATGATTTTGTGCTATCAAGGTCCGAACAGAATTCCGGGACCGGGAATAGTTCGATATAGTCATTCATGACTTGTTTGTAAAATTTGAAGTCATTCCAAGTAGTATAGGCCCATTCGGCGCGAGAAGGTGAATTGTAGAACTTCTTAAGTTCTTAATTTGATTCAAGGGGTTTTGGAGGGTGATTTTGAGTTTTAGCGATGTTATGAGTGATCTGTAGGCTCGAGCAAGTCCGTATAATGATTTGGCGCTTGTTGGTATATATTTTCAGGGGCTCGGGTGGGCCCAGGTGCCTCCCGGACCCCGCACGAGGCCAAAAACCAGCAAAAATCACTGCTGGTGAACAACAGCTGGTGTGATCGCTGGTGCGGACTAGTGCCCGCTGGTGCGATTTTGCTGGTGCGGACTTCGCCTTTGTAGCTGCGACCCACATCGCAGGCGCGACAAATCTTCCGCATGAGCGAGACCGCTGGTGTGGCTCAAGACTCCGCAGGTGCGAGCCCAGGGTCCCAGGCCCTTTTTCGCAGGGGCGACCAATTTCTCGCGGGTGCAAGACCGCACCTGCGGTCCCAAGGTCGCAGGTACGGAACCCCTGTAGGCAGCCTCATTTAAATGCCCCAAATTACGGGACTTCTTCATTTTTCAACCATTTCACCTCCATTTGAGAGCTCTAAGAGCTTCAAGAACCTGCCTTCGACCCAAATTCAGTAGAGGTAAGTAAATTCTTTTCATTTATCTAGTTTCATGCATGAATTAACAAGGAAATCAACTACTAATTCTTGGAAAAACCTAGGTTTTGGGTTGTAAATGGGATTTTTGGGAAATTAGTGAATTACCTCTTTCGAGCCATTGAGTTCTTAAATAAATTATATAATTTTGCTCCTTAGGCTTCGGGTAACCTATTCCTCCAAGAATTTTTGAAATCCGAACGCGTGGGCCTGGTGTCGAAATTTCAAGAATCGTCAAGAATGTTAAATTTTTAAGAATTCTTGCTAATTCTTCTTCTTGAACCTTAAATTGATTCAATTACATCATGTTTGGCTAGTTGTGAGCCGTCAGGAGTAGTTTCGGGGTTTGGACGCATCTTTTGATCCGGTCCTTGGTCCGAGGAGTGCTTTTATCGAGGTGAGTCTCCTTTCTAACGTCGTAATAGGGAAATTGTCCCTCTAGGTAACCTTGATTGCTATGTGATCTTGTTTGGGGGCTACGTACGCACCAACTGACGAGAGTCCGTACGTAGTGGCTATTACTAATTCGTCCGCGTAGTTAGGACACAACATGTTCATTGTTTTATTTCCTATTGTAGCCTAAATATGACTTGTATTCTTGTGTGATTGGTATTGTTTCCTTTGAACGTTGTGGTACTTGGTTTGATTTAAGTGTGATAAGAATAATCACAGGAAGGGATCGGGCCGTACGCCACGGCAGAGTGATGATTAATTATATTGTGGGATCGGGTCGTACGCCACCGCAGAGTGATGATTGATTATATTGTGGGATCGGGCCGTACGCCACGGCGAGGAATACATGATGGGATCGGTCCGTACACCACGACAGATAACAATCTTGGTGATTTTGGATTGTTATTTGACGTCTAATATTGATGAACTTGGTTATTTGTCTTACATGCCTACTGTTTTCCTTACATCTTGCTTACTTTATTACGGTTAGACCTTAGTGAGTATCGAGTCGACTTCTCATCACTACTTCTTCAAGATTAGGCGGGATACTCACTGGGTACATATTTATGTATGTACTCATGCTGCACTTTCTTTTCTTCTGTACTTGATTGTACATGTCCAGAGGTTGGTACGTCTGATTATTAGTCTAGTGCTAGATACTGACCGGTGTTGGTTATACTTCACGGTTAGCTGCTCTTCCTAGCGAATCCTGGCAGCACCATGGAGTTCCCTTTTGTTATTTTCCCCGTCTATTGCATTCAGACTGTGGGATTGTATATATTTATGTATTCTGGTTTAGTCTGATAGTTTCCCGCGACACTTGTGACACTAGTTCCTGGCACACACGTGCATACATTTTGGGTTTTGGGCTGCATTTTCATACTTGTGCTTATCTTTTGACTCACGTATTAAATGTCTTATTTTAACGTCATCGACTAATATCATGTAAATAAATTCTTAAAACCGGTAAAAGTTGGATTATCACATGGGAAGGGTAACACTTAATAGAATTTATGTTGGCTTGCCTAACCCTGTTGTTGGGCGCCATCACGACCTGTGTGGCAAAATTGGGTCCTGACAACGTGGTATCAGAGCTTTAGGTTCACGTAGTCTCATGAGTCACGGGCAAACCCAGTAGAGTCTTGCAGATCGGTACGACGACGTCTGTACTTATATTCGAGGGGCTACAGGGTTGTTAAGAGTACTTCCCTTATTCATTCTTCATCGTTCGAGTGATTCCTTTGAGGCTTATGCCTATGTTCATTCCTACTCAATCTTACGCGTCGTGAAGCGCTTGCTATGGATCAGGAATTTGAGGAATCGGAATGGTGCTACAAATGTAATCCGAGATGCTTCCATGTGTAAATGGTCGTGGTTGTTGTTATGGCCCTACAAAAGGGTAGTGTGTTATTTCAGCTCAGTAGTTGTGTTTCTGGGAGCCTTAAGGCCGTGCTCAGTTGGTGATGATGTTTGCAATTGATTTTCGCGCGGTGCTGATATGATGATAGAATGCTTGCCCGTAGGTTGGGGGTGATGAATGGTTGAAGAGAGGTCTTATCAGTTTTTGATTTCGAGATTTCGGTGTTTTAGTTCCGGCAGAGGAAAGGCATTTGGATTCTGGATGATCTGGTTGGAGTTGATAAAGTAGTAAGACTGGGTGTCTTCAAGTAAGGTGGGATATGCACCTGTGACGTGTAGTCGTCATCATTGATCGGATGGATTAGGTTCGGCGGTGCATTGGTTTCTTCGGTTTCCTGAAGTCAGAGTATCGAGAAGAAGTGTTGAAGAATGCGGTTGGTAGGGACCGTTTTATCAAAGGAGAAAGGGTCTCAGCAGGGTCTAGAGTGGTGCTAGGAGTGGCTTCGGGCTATGTAGGAGAGTCCCACCATCTGCAGTAGGGCTGTAGGGTTATCTTCTCTTAGAGTTGCGAATTGTCGTCATATAGGAAAGTAATTTTAGCTAAGGAAGGAGGAGTAAAATTGTAATTGTGCGTAGGATTTGATGAATATGTGCAAAAGTTGGTTTCGGTCCAGGGTTGGGCTTGGAAGATTCAGAACTTATGCTTAAGGCATGGGCAAGTTGTAAGGTTAGTGAATTAGTCCCGTATTTCATTGAAAAGGGTGTTCCTGTGCTAGGAGAGCCCTGGAGTTGAGTGTATTTGGGGCCAGTCAGAGTGGGTGACTCTCAATAGCGGTCCTAGTGAGTTCAAAAGTTAAGAATGCAGCGTTAAGGGAACATTGCAGCAGTGATCGGTTCCTTTGATGTGATTTAAGTTATGCATGTGGTTGGTGCCGGTGTGTGTGCGGGGCTTGTCGGCCGTCATAATGGATCTCATGTGGGAGCATATGAGTGCTACGGCCTGTCAGGTATAGGCGGACCCCAGAAGGGTTATGGTGGTATAGACTACTACTTAAGGATTTGTATGATTGGTTGATAATAGAAATTCACTAGTGTGTTAAGATGTACTCTTGAATTGAGTCAAGTAAAAAGTTTCTATATGATAAAGTGCTCACCCTTTGGTGTTCGGAAGTTGTGATGGAACTCTTGTGCTACCTCGTATTGGCATATTAGGTGCGGTAAGCAGTATGTAACTGGGAGTAAGAATCGATATTTAGGTCTGATGTTTATAAGGATGTCATGAGGTCGGAAGAGAAAGACAAAGTGATTTGAAAGTTCAGAGTAAGCTGGTGTTATCTTCAGTGTCACCTGATATCAGTATTCGGTGAATGAGGCTTTGTACCCTGGTCCTGGGTTCTCGATGTGTTTTGCGGCCTTAGTGTGGTCGGTGTAATGGATGGCAGACTTGTTGCTTTGTGTGGAAGGTCATGGAAGCATGACCGTGAAAACATTGTATAAAGTGTGACATGTAGTCACTTTATGGATTTCAGATTTGGCCTGGGTATAAATAAGTGCAATATTGCTTAATTGAGAGTTTACGCCTGAAGGGCTTTCGGTTCAGTTGATTATGGATTATGGGGGTGTTAGTCCCGTTAATGATGGTTGTTCTCGTGTATTATGAGAGAAGGTGGGTTAATATGGACCCAGGAAAAAGCTATTAGCTAATTTTGGTGCGAGCAAGGTGGCTCGATGTTTGTGGATGGGTTTATATATATGATCATGGGCTTCGTGTGAGCCAGGCCTATTCCTTTCAGTAGGTCATGTTTTCATGGAAGGATATTATAACATCGGGTGTTGTTCCGTCTTCGTCGAATTCATGTGTTATTGTGATTGTGCCGTGCGAGTTGTGAAACAACTTGATTATTTCTTATGTGTTGAGGTCCCGCGTAGTGGGGATGTTATGTGAGCAGGATAGCTCTTGAGATCCAGAGTGTATATATATATCGCACCTCAGTTGTGCTTGAGTTTTGTTTCATACGGATCTATTAGTCTCGCCAGGATGTTATTATATACTTAGCGTGCTTGTGACCAATATTCAGTAATTTGTAATAGTGAGCGAAACAACTTTGTATATATTTCCTTACGTGATTTTTATGTTATTTGGATCGGGTGGCACGTCTCCACGGTGATGTTATTTGGGTCAGGTAGCACGCTGCCACGGGTATGTTATTTGGATCGGGTTGCACGCCGCAACAGTGTGGTGACGAGAAGGGTTAATATGTATTTATTTTCTTGTGTTTTATTTCCTATTTTCTGGTAAGAATTTATATTTGTTGAGTGAGCTGAATAGTTACGTCCTGAGTCATTTCTTATTATCATGTTAAAGTTATGGCCTATTGGCGCGATGTAGTATCATGTGAGGCTGTTAGCCATGTTTGGGATAACTTTCTGCCTGAGCAGTTCATTCTGGGTGAGACGAGATTATCGGAGCAGGGATCTGTGCTAAGGTTATGTGAAGTACGTATTAAAGGACAAATACCATTATTCGGGTTCATAATGAAGTGATGATTCTAGTCAAGATGAGGTCTTCCTTCAAGGACTTGTTGGCTCTACAGTTGAATATAAATTTTGCACATTTCCTCTGTTGTGATGGTATCACCAGCATTATAGCATGGTGTATGCATATTTGTTATGAGGTGTATTGGGAGCATCAGATTCGTGGAATTTTGGCTATTAAGGTTCAGGGAGCGTCCTTGTGGTTAGATAATGAGTTGTGCGATGCATGGTGCTGATTCAGCAAAGGTACGTGGTCAAGATCTGGTATATCGTGTGGTATTTAATACGGTGTTTATATGATGGAACTAGGTCTGGTAGAAAAAATTCAGGTGTTTGACTGAATTCTGAGCTTATTATATGGATAAAGGAGAAATCCCTAGATTTTATCAAGCTAATGTGCTCGATTGGGTTGTTGTAGCACGGGCAGGTTCTCGAGATGTTAAACAGTGATTTCAGGTAACTCCAGGGCAGGTTGTGTGTTAATGACATTGATGGCCTAAGGGAGAGGATTCTAGCAGAGGCGCACAGTTCTTGGTATTCTATTCATCCAAGGGCGACGAAGATGTATCGTGATATGAGGCATCTTTACTGGTGGAGGTGGATGAAGAAGGATATTGTGCAATATGTAGCTCGGTGCCTTAATTGTCAGCAGGTCAAGTACGTGCATTAGACGCCAGGAGGCCTACTTCAGCAGATGCCCATTCCTGAGTGAAAGTGGGAGCGCATCACCATGGACTTCATAGTTGGGTTGCCTCGGACTTTGCGGAAGGTTGACGCGGTTTGGGTCATTGTGGATATCTTGACCAAATAGGCGCATTTCATTCTTGTGGCTACTACTTACACTACGGAGAGGCTAGCTTGGATTTACCTTCGAGAGATAGTCCGGTTGCATGGTGTGCCGTTGTCTATTATTTCATATCGGGGTCCTCAATTCACTTCCCACTTCTGGAAAGCTTTGCACAGCAAGATGGGTACTCGGATAGACCTCAGTTCAGCCTTTCACCCTCAGAGTGATGGCCAGTCAGAGCATACAGTTTAGATTCTGGACGATATGCTCAGGGCTTGCGTGATTGGTTTTAGGGGTCAGTGGGACCAGTTCTTGCCTTTGGCGGGGTTGCATACAATAATAGTTATCAGTCTAGCATCGAGATAGCTCCATTTGAGGCTTTACATGGTCGGCGATGTCGTTCTCCGATTGGGTGGTTTGAGCCTGGTGAGGCCAAGTTATACGGTACAGATCTGGTCAGAGATTCCTTGGAAAAGGTCAAGATTATTCATGAGAGGCTCCATACAACACAGTCTAGGCAGAAAAGCTACCCAGGTCGGCGGGCACGTGATGTATCATTCGTGGAGGGAGATAAGGTTATGTTGAAGGTTTCGTCGATGAAGGGCATTATGAGATTCGGGAAGAAGGGCAAGCTGAGCCCCAGGTTTATATGTCCTTTCGTGGTGTTGAAGCGGGTTGGAGAGGTTGCTTATGAGCTTGCCTTGCCTCAAGCCTTATCAGGAGTTCTCCCAATTTTTTTTATGTTTCCATCCTTCTAAGGTACCGTGCCGACTTCTCGCACGTGGTTGATTACAACACTATTCAGTTAGATGAGGAGTTGGGCTACGAGGAGGAGCCAGTGGCTATTGTTGATTGGCAGGACCTCCAGTTGAGGTCTAAGACAAATTGTGCAGTTAAGGTCCAATGGAGGGGCCAACCAGTCAAGGATGCAACTTGGGAATCCGAGTAGGACATGCGGCGCAGGTATCCACAGCTATTCAGCACTCCAGGTACAATTCTAGACCCGTTGGAGGATGAACGTCTGTTTAAGAGGGAGAGAATGTAACAATAAACCGGTCGTTTTGCGTATTAGGATCCCGTTTCCCTGAATGAAACCTTCCTTAGCGGCTATTCGTGTTTTATGACTCGTGGGAGCGGGTGGTTCGGGATTTGGGAATGATTTTGATGGTTTAGAAACACTTGGTTCCTTAAGGTTGGGCTATTTGGTCAAGTTTGACTTCGGTCAATACTTCGAGCAAACGACCTCGGAATCGAGTTCTAAAGGCTCCTTAGCTCTGTAAGATGATTTCGGACTTACGCGTATGTTCGGCTCGGGTTTTTGATGACCCGGAAGCATTTCAGCGCCCGAAATGGAAATCAAGATTTAAAATTTGGTTTGGGAAGTGATTTTGTGCTATCGAGGTCCGAACGGAATTTCGGGATCGGGAATAGTTCCGTATAGTCATTCATGACTTGTCTGTAAAATTTGAAGTCATTCCGAGTAGTATAGGCCCGTTCGGTGCGAGGAGGTGAATTCTAGAATTTCTTAAATTCTTAATTTGATTCAAGGGGTTTTGGAGGGTGATTTTGAGTTTTAGCGATGTTATGAGTGATTTGTAGGCTCGAGCAAGTCCGTATAATGATTTGGGACTTGTTGGTATATTTTGGCAGGGACTCGGGTGGGCCCAGGTTCCTCCCGGACCCCGCACGAGGCCAAAAGCCAGCAAAAATCACTGTTGGTGCACAACAGCTGGTGTGATCGCTGGTGAGGACTTGTGCCCGCTGGTGCGGACTTCCTCTTCGCAGGTGCGGCCGCCATCGCAGGCGCGACCAATCTTCCGCAGGAGCAGGACCGATGGTGCAGCTCCAGACTCTGCAGGTGCGAGCCCAGGGTCCCAGGCCCTTTTCCACAGGGGCGACCAATTTCTCGCGGGTGTGAGACCGCACCTGCGGTCCCAAGGTCGCAGGTGCAGAACGCATGTAGGCAGCCTCATTTAAATGCCTAAAATTACAGGACATCTTCATTTTTCAACCATTTCACCTACATTTGAGAGTTCTAGGAGCTTCAAGAACCTACCCTTGACCCAAATTAAGTAGAGGTAAGTAAATTCTTTCCATTTATCTAGTTTCATGCATAAATTAACAAGGAAATCAACTACTAATTCTTAGAAAAACCTCGGTTTTGGGTTGTAAATGGGATTTTTGGAAAATTAGTGAATTACCCCTTTTCAGCCATTGAATTCTTAAATAAATTAAATAATTTCGCTCCTTAGGCTTCGGGTAACCTATTCCTCCAAGAATTTTCGAAATCCGAACGCGTGGGCCCGGGGTTGATATTTCAAGAATCGTCAAGAATGTTAAATTTTTAAGAATTCTTGCTAATTCTTCTTCTTGAACCTTAAATTGATTCAATTACATCATGTTTGGCTAGTTGTGAGCCGTCAGGAGTAGTTTCGGAGTTCGGACGCATCTTTTGATCCTGTCCTTGGTCCCAGGAGTGCTTTTATCGAAGTGAGTCTCCTTTCTATCCTCGTAAGAGGGAAATTGTCCCTCTAGGTAACCTCTATTTCTATGTGATCTTGTTTGGTTGCTACGTACGCACCAAGTAACGAGAGTTCGTACGTAGTGGCTATTACTGCTTCGTCCGGGTAGCTAGGACACAACATGTTCATTGGTTTTTTTTCCTATTGTAGCCTAAATATGACTTGTATTCTTGTGTGATTGGTATTGTTGCCTTTGAACGTTGTGGTACTTGGTTTGATTTAAGTGTGATAAGAATAATAACAGGATAGGATCAGGCCGTACGCCATGACAGAGTGATAATTGATTATATTGTGGGATCGGGCCGTACGCCACGACAGAGTTATGATTGATTATATTATGGGATCGGGACGTACACCATGGTAGATTGATGAGAGAGTATATATTATGGGAGCGAGCCGTACGCCACAGCGAGATTGAGGATTTCAGGATGGGATTGGGCGGTACGTCACGGCGAGGATTACAGGATGGGATCGGGCCGTACGCCACGGCAAGGACTACAGTATGGGATCCGGCCGTACGCCACGGCGACTACCAATCTTGGTGGATTTTGGACTGTTATTTGATGTCTAATATCGATGAACTTGGTTATTTGTCTTACATGCCTACTGTTTTCCTTACATCTTGCTTACTTTATTACTGTTGAACCTTAGTGAGTATCGAGTCGACCTCTCGTCACTACTTCTTCGAGTAGGCGGGATACTCACTAGGTACATATTTATGTATGTACTCATGGTGCACTTTCTTTTCTTTTGTACTTGACCGTACAGGTCCGGAGGTTAGTACATCTGATTATCAGTCCGATGCTAGATACAGACCGGTGTTGGTTATACTTCACGGTGAGCTGCTCTTCCTGGCGATTCCTGGCAGCACCCTGGAGTTCCTTTCTATTATTTTCCCCATCTATTTCATTCAGACTATGGGATTATATATATTTACGTATTCTGGTGTATTCTGATAGTTGCCCGCGACACTCGTGACACTAGTTCCTGGCACACACATGCGTACATTTTGGGTTTTTGGGCTGCATTTTCACAATTGTGCTTATCTTTTGACTCACGTATTAGATATCTTATGTTCACGTCACCAGCTAATATCATGTAAATAAGTACTTAAAACTGGTAAAATTTTGATTAATTAATCACATGTGAAGGGTAACACTTAATAGAATTTATGTTGGCTTGCCTAACCCTGTTGTTGGGCGCCATCACGACCCGTGTGGGAAATTGGGTCGTGAGAGGTTGAATTTGACGTTATATAGGGGATGGACTATTATCCCCATATCAGGCTATCTTGGATTGTCATTCCAAGACGGTGAACTTAGCCTTACCAGATTTTCCCCGTTTGGAGTGGAAAGGAACTCCTGGTCATTCTACCCGTAGTGTTATTTCGTACGTGAAGGCTCGGTGTATGGTCGAGAAGGGGTGTTTGGCTTAAGGTTCCCCCTATTGATTCGGTACCTGTGGTTCGTGAGTTTCCTGAGGTCTTCCCTTCAGACCTGCCGGTGATGCCACCCGACAGGGACATTGATTTCTGCATTGATCTGGCTCCGGGCACCCAACCCATTTCTATTCCGCCGTATCGCATGGCCCCGCCAGAGTTGAAAGAGTTGAAGGAACAGTTGCAGGATTTGCTTGGGAGGGGTTTCATTAGACCCATCGTTTCTCCTTGGGGTGCTCCAATATTGTTTGTGAAGAAAAAGGATGGTTCGGTGAGGATGTGCATTGATTATCGACAATTAAACAAGGTTACAATCAAGAATAAGTGTCCACTGCCGAGGATCGATGATTTGTTCGATCAGCTTCAGGGTGCCAAGGTATTTTCAAAGATAGACTTGAGATCTGGCTACCATCAGTTGAGGATTAGGGCATCTGATGTCCCTAAGAGAGCTTTCCGCACTCGGTACGGGCATTACGTGTTTTTAGTCATGTCGTTTGGGTTGACAAATGCCCCAGCAGCTTTTATGGAGTTGATGAACCGAGTGTTCAGGGCTTATTTGGACTCGTTCGTGATAGTATTCATTGATGATATATTGATATACTCCCGCAGTCAGGAGGAGCACGAGCAGCATCTCAGAGTGGTTATTCATACTCTGAAGGACAGTCAGCTCTATGCAAAGTTTTCGAAGTGTGAGTTTGGTTGAGTTCATTTGTATTCCTGGGTCATATCGTATCAACAGAGGGTATTCAGGTTGACTCAAAGAAGATTGAGGCAGTCAAGAACTGGCCTAGACCAGCATCAGCTACAGAGATTCGAAGTTTCTTGGGATTAACAGGCTATTATCGTCGGTTCGTTGAGGGGTTCTCATCTATTGCAGCCTCGATGACCAGGTTGACCCAGAAAGGTGCCTAGTTCAGATGATCGGACGAGTGTGAGGCAAAATTTAGTACATATAGCTGAAATTTCTTTTCTACTCTTTGAATTTAAGAAGAAAGAAAAATATAAGGATGTTGTTGAATAAATGCAAGCAAGATTCAAAAAATATTTCTTTCCAATTCCTCTGATTTACTTAGTTGGCGTTGTTTTAAATCCTTCTATTAAGATGTCTAATTGTCACCAATTAATCAATGATTTATATACTTATATGGAGATTTGAGAAACTTGAACCCAAAATATATATTGTTGTATGAACAAGCTAAATGATTATTTACAATAATTATATAATTATTGTGATATAATTGATGATGATGCTATTAATGTAGGCAATGTTAATCTCACTATGCATTGTACTACTTCTACTGCATCTCCTACTATGAATGAAGATGAAGACCTTGATGATTATAATATTTAGTCTACATTTCATCCCACACAGTTCTGTAGAAAGAACATTGATGAACTTCAATTCTACTTGCAAAAGCAAACATCTCGCACAAAGGAATTTTCACCATTGGGATGGTGGCATGAGAATGAAAAGTAATTCCTGTTCTTTCCACTATGGCTCGAGACGTGCTGAATGTACCAATTTCAATTGTTGCATTAGAGAGTGCATTTAGTCAAGAAAGACAACAACTAGGAGACACCCGTGACTCATTGGGAAGAAATGCTTTGGAAGCTTTTGTATGTTTCAAAGATTGGATTACATCAGACGGACGAAATCAAGGACTTGAAGATGTTGATAAACCAGAAGACGAGAAACTTGGAGATATATTAACACATGGTAACTATCACGACCAAAAATCCACTAGTCCTGATGGCACATAACCCAACCCGCTAGGAAAGTAAACTAATAACTATCCAATTCCACTAATATTAATAAGGAAATTAAACAAAAGGAATTATCTAAATATTATTCCCCAAGGACTGGTAGTACAAATCATGAGCTTCTAAGAATAGAGTTTACAAAGCGGAAATTAAATAAATACATAGTCTGTTTTAAAAGTACATAAACAGAGCTTTATAATTTAAGGCTACCCCGAACAAAAGAGGCAGCTGCAACAGGGATGCATGTACGTCTTCAAATTCATAAACCATCTAACACAACAACAACAATAGCCAACATCTGCACGCAATGTGCAGAAGTGTAGTATCAGTACAACCGACCCCACGTACTGAGTAAGTAACAAACCTAACCTTAGGTTGAAAGTAGTGACGAGCTGGAACATAGGTCGGGTCCAGCACCAATAACAAATAGCAGTTCATAACAACATAAGCATGTAAATAAGAAAATAACTCAAAGATAAAAATGCTCAACTTTTTCACATTTTTCCGAAAATAGTTCCACTTTTCCAGAATAACAGTGAAAACTCAAATCCTTTACCGAAATCGTCGACAAATATGAGATAGTTTGAAAATCGTAAATTTTTCCAAAAATCCTTTCCATAATAAGTTAGATGTTTCGTTTTCTTTCCAGATAGCAAGTGTGAAATACCTCTCTAAGCCCACATATCAAAGTGTGTAAAAAGTCATGAATGACGTGATACCGTACAACATGAGGAAAAATGCATCTCTATTCCTGTATGTCTTGTGTGCATGTCAATGCCATGTATCTCAAAGATGAATCATGTACTCACACTCTAAGAGTAATCAATCTCACCGACTCACACTCTCCACTCATCATGCTCAACCACTCGGTACTGTATACGGCCTAGGGAAATCCATCCCGAAACATATTCAACACTGACAATAAGTCATGCAGTACCGAGGAGAAAGGGCAATCCAACCCTATTAAGAAATCCATCTCCAGATATCAAGTACTTCGGATAAGTCTATGTCCAGGGAAATCCATCCCTATATAATATCATCTGCGCTCACTAGGGGTGTATACAGACTCAAGAAGGGCTCCTACAGCCCAAGCGCTATCATAAGCCACATCTAGGCATAAATAAATATAACATTATGCGGCGTGCATCCCGATCCCATAACTATCACTCATAATCATGATATCAGCCTCACTCGGTCATTAACCTCTCCAATCTCACTCACGGGCTCACAATGTCATAAAACTAGTTCGACAACACTTATATGATGTATCAATAAACGACAGTTGAGACTAAGATATGATATGAATGCGTGAATATGACTGAGTACGAAATATCAATGAAATCCGTGAGATGACAGCAAGAAACGACCGCAATGGGTCCTAACAATATCAACATAAAGCCTAAATAGGTTATCTGGCATGATTGACAGTTCACTTATTTAATCACATGGTGATAACACAAATATCAATGAAATAGGGCCACTAAACAGTGCCACGAAAATGACGGAGTCACAATTCACAGGGTGCACGCCCACACGCCCGTCACCTAGCATGTGCGTCACCTCATCATCAATCACATAGCACGTATTCGGGGTATCATACCCTCAGCACTAAGTTTAGAAGAGTTACTTACCTCGAACAAGCTAATACCAATGCCGAGCAAACCAAGTGAAGCTCCAAAGGTGCCATCACACGCGTTCCTCCTCCGAACGACTCGAAACTAACAAAAAACAACTCAAATACATCAAACAAGGCTAAAGGAACCAATCCCAATCAGAAAAAGATCAATATTGAATCAAAACCTAAAATCGGCCAAAAATCCCAACTCGGGCCCGCACCTCGGAACCCGATAAAATCTCACAAAATCCGATAACCCGTTCAATGACGAGTCCAACCATACTAATTTTACTCATAACTGACTCCAAATCGATGTTAAAAATTCAAAAATTTGTATTACGAAACATTAGGCCAAAAACCCCCAATTCCTCTTTAAAATTCATCAACCAATTGCCAACAATGAAGATAGATTCATGAAATAAGATCAAAACCAAGTGTAGAACACTTACCTCAATCCTTGTCATGAAAATGGCTCCAAAAATCTCCCCAATCCGAGTCCCACATCTCAAAATATGAAGAAAGACTAAAACCCTCGAATTTATAACCTCTTCCCAGTACTTTCGTATTTTCGGACAATTCGTCACATCTACGACCGCTTCTGCTGTCAATGTGTCACTTCTGTGAAAATAGCCATTCTCAGGAACCCCTTCACCTGCGAATATAAAATTCCGCTTCTGCAAAGAATATCGCACCTGTGCTCCCAATTCCCGCAGGTGCGCTACAAAATCCGCTTCTGCGGTCCTCCTCGCCTAGCCTCTTCTCTCTTCTGTGACCAATTGTCCGCATTTGTGTCCATTCTTCCGCAAATGCACAAAAACACCAGAACCAGCATCCTTCAACAATGCAACATTGAAGAAAAATGATCTGAAATCAATCTGAAACAAGCCCGAGCCCCTCGAGACCCTGTCCGATCATACCCACAAGTCACATAACATATCACGGACCTACTTGAGGCCTCAATACGCACATAAAAACATTGAAACGAAGAATCGCGTCTCAAATCGAACTTAATTAACCTTGAATTTTCAATTTCCATAACGCGTGCCGAAACATATCAAATCATCCCGGAATGAATCCAAAATTTGCACACAAGTCCCAAATGACATGACGAAGCTATTCAAATTCCCAGAACTATAATCCGAATCCGATATCTTCAAAGTCAACTTCCGGTCAAACTTATGAACTTTCCAAACCTTCAACTTTTCAATTTTTGCCAACTTGTGCTAAAACCTTCTAGAAACATCCAAATGCAAAATCAGGCATACGCCCGAGCCCAAAATCTCCATCCAGGCCTAACTGAACCATCAAAACTCCATTCCGAGGTCAAATTCACAAAAATTCAAACTTGGTCAACTCTTTGAAATTAAAGCTTCAACAATAAACTCATTCTTCCAAATCGATCCGAATAACTTGAAATATAAACCGACGAGTCACATAAGTCATAATACATCATACGGAGGTACTCATGCTCGTAAGTTACCGAGCAAAGTGCAAATTCTCAAAACGACCGGTCGAGTCGTTACATTTTCCCCCACTTAAACATACGTTCATCCTCGAACATGCCAAGAGTTGTTCCTAAAGCCACCAAACTGCCGTATAACCTTACCATGCACATACCCGGGGGTGATCCCATGTCACCCTATCCCATATAGGTCCGACAACACAATATAACTGAAATATTCTCAATTCAACCAAGCCCACAAGCCTTAGAATCTAATTTCCAATCATCCGGAATTTCTTATAAGATCTGAATCCTGCAACCTACACACTATATAAGTTTGAACAAACTATATCAAGCCATAAACATAATCCAAGACACAATCACATGATACTTCATAACTCAAATACTACTTGCAATAATTTCTAATCATCGTAGTTGTTTAAAAATAAATTCGGTACTGGTAATAAACCTCATATAAAACAAAACCTCGCTCTAATACCTTTGTACACTGCCGATGATGAAAGAAACACGCAGAACTCATAACCCTTCATCATATCAACAGGTCTTGGAGCTCCATCTCCTTCGACAGGAACTACAACCAAATTCTAGACCGATCAGCAACATTATCCTTCCAAATATATCGCAATCAGATCAGATAGCCCTCATTATAGGTATAATGACCTCATCTCATCCAACACAACCACTTTAGTGACATGTCACATCAATACAATCTAAAGACATAACTCGTGCAATCCGTGCACCAATAAGCAACAAGCCAAGTGTACTCAAACTTAGAAAACTGCTCAAACGGGAGAACTGTCCCGCAAGCTAAACAAGTACTGCCACAACGAGATGCTAAAAACCCATCACACACCATAGGACCATAACACACGAATCTAACACAAGGGATCATATCTTTATATAACTCAGCTGCAATGTATGACCCCATCCAAACAATGGTCCATATGAAATACATCAAGCCACGCTGCTCAAAATCAATAACCACACGCAACTCGACATCAAGTACCCAAGGTGCATGAACATAACCACGGAAAAGAAAATGACACAATTCCACACAAACGCGAAAGAAATAACTAATGAGCAATCGTCCATGCATCACCCAAATACCCATCTCGACGAAATTCCGCTTTAAGGCCCCAATAGAACCGCACCATGTGTGCATATAACCAATGAATCACAACCCCTCATAGCATAGAAAAGTAACTCACATAAAATATAAGAACACGAATAAGCTCAACAATAACCTAATGTTACATCCCTTAACAATAATAGTATGAAGCCAACCAATCCGACCCGGTGTAGAACACACATCCTATTTAGTCCTACCGATGGAACCCCAACTCGACTCTGGTCACCCATAAATAGATAAATAACCCTCCGGAAGCCCACAATGACTGAATCATAACGCATATTATCATCTGACTATTTACCAAGTCATCTGAAACTATCCATGCGGCCTACGAATTTTTATGACCTTCCCTTCTAAATTGAACTATGACCTAGCACATGCAAATCTGAATCCCACACAACACACCGCATCCACCATGCTATCATATGAAAAATACGAGAACTTCATAGACCACTCCAAGTCACACGCAACTACATACCTCGTTAGTCAAGGACCTTCCATTTTATTTCATCTGGGAGAAATTCACTATACACTACATGCTCCTCACACCTGTAGGAATTATACCCCTCAAATCTTGGTAGAAACCATTAAGAACTCTTTGAAAACACATTTGCATATAACCAAGCTATAAGAATTTAATCTCTCTAACTCAACCCAGCCACGCAGGTTGCCAAAACCCAAGAACATTGATATGAAACACCTGTAGAGACTAGTCACGTCATAAGTACTCAAAGAACAGATCATACGTGTTATTGTGCTGATCCAACCTATTGCCAAGTTTTCCTATTTCTCCAAGTCCTTTTCAAATTACCTTCAAATTAATACTTCTCCTTGATAGAACACCACGATCCCTAACCAAAATTCACCATACAGAAGAAAGATTGAACTTAGATAAACAATTAGACAAAGATATTTTGAACAAAATCATTGAACCGGAAGAATCAGATTCCAAAAAGTAAACTGCTGAAGAGCTAAAAACTATCACTTTTTATTTGCTTCTTGGATATGAAGGTTTATATTGTTTCAAGATTCGATCTTGAACTCAAAGGTAATTTGATAAAAACTTTACAAGCTTACGCAGATTGCTTTGTTTGGCCGTATGCTAACATGACATGTATATCACTATAGGTAATGGACCAAAAATCAACATCGAACCGCTCTATATATTTGACAAGAAAAAGAAAGAAGTATAGGATATTCCAAAATAATATAATAGAAGATGAAGTTACCGAACTTATGAAGATCACTTCAGTCCAAGAAGTGTAACACCTAGACTAGTTAGCTAATATCAACCCATTATTGCTTTCAGCACCCCGAGAAGAAGGACGGTTGCCAATCTACTAAGCTATCATAAGAGGTCTCAGTAAGTTTAGTCTTGGTTTGAAAAAAGTGCACAAAATCAGATCTATTATGTTAGTAAAACACTTTTACATACATAAATTAGGTACCCACATTTAAGGATGTTGTCCTTGGCATTTACACTAGTTGCCTAAAAATGAGGCCTTACTTCAATGTCATACTATTTTCATACTCACTATTTTCGTACTATGGAACATCCTTCATATACCAGAGCACTTCGAACGACTTGCCAAGTTAGCATTGGAACTTAGTAAACATGACATTAAATATCAACCTCGTACTGCCATTAAATCACAAATCCTAGCAGACTTTATAGTTGACTTCACAATAGGTATATATTTTTGAGCAAAAAAGGCAATCATTGTTTCCGAAAAAATACTTGGGACATGTGACCCTCTACATGGATGGGTTGCGAATATTAAAGGTTTATGTCGAAGGATAGTACTCATTGCACCTATCAGGAAAGCCCTTAGACAATCTATAAAATGTCATTTTATTACTAACAACGACGACGAGTATTAGGCTATATTTGTGGGGCCCGAATTAGCCTGGGGAATTAGAGCAAAAAAAATTCGAATAAAAGAGTGATTCTTAACTTGTAATCATTAAACCAAAGGGACATATGTGATGTGAGAAGCTCGAATTCAATTCTACTCAGAAAAATTCACAAATCTTATGATTCAGTTGCGAAAATGGGAGGTAATTCTAATAGCTTGAGAAGAGAATACTAAGGCCAATGCATTAGCGAACTTGAGATTGTCTGCAGATATCTCGAAATAAGAAAACAATTCGGTCATTCACTTATTTGATTCTACTCTTGATCAGAGCAAAAAAAAGGTAAACTATACTGATTTAACTTGGGATTGGCATAATGAGTTTATGGACTATTTGCATAATCAAACGTCACCCGAAGATAAGAACACATCCTAACAACTTAAAATTAAAGCTGCTAGTTACTACATTATTGAGGAAGAACTCTATCGCTAAAATTTCAATGGTCCCCTACCCAAGTATCTAGGATCCAAACAAAGTGTTATGAAAATCCCATGAAGGAAATTATGGAAATAACTTCGAAGATAAAGCTCTAGCTTGTGTACTCATCGGAGCAAAATATTAGTGGCCCAGAACCGAAAGGTAATGATACATATCCTCGAGAATAATTCAAAAATCACCGTCTTCATCCAAATTACTTCTCTGTCCCTATACTTCCGTTTCTGAAATTGGACTAGTAGAAGCTCAAATTACCAAGAAACGAAGTCTAGTAGTTAAATTGGAATACTCTAACAAGAATAGTGTCCGAGATTTCATACATATAACTCAAATATTAGAGAACTATATACAATAATGAGATCATAAAGATCTTATTCTTTTCAAAGAATCAAAGATTTTATTTGAAGACCCGAGGTCAGTCAAAATGACTCGTATGACTCGGAGTTCAATCAAAAATCACTTAATATTAATCAGAAATCTCATCAAGCACTATTTTCAGTGTGTTCGAACATGCTTTTCATTTTACTTAATATATTATTTGCATTTAATATCCCTTATTTTATTTCTCTTTCAAACTAAATGCCCTTCCAAATATATTATCCTACTACACCAAAATAAAAAAGGAGATGTACTCTTCAGAGCGTTAAACAAAAAACGGTGCGATATCCTTATATCGAGCACCTGCCATTTCAAATAAATTATGTTGCTCCAAAAATGATACATAAAAATACGTCTACGGGACTAAGCACAAGTACAAAGTACCTGGATAATTTCGAGTGTTAAAATAAAATAGTACTTTCGAATACGAAATATTCAAGTACAAAAATAAAGACTGAAATTTTCATTGATACTACAAGCATTAAAGCATAGATAAACAGAACAATGAAATTAAAATTCAAAGCCCACGAGTACTCAAGAAAAAGGATCTGAATTAACAAATTGAAAAGGTGTTGTAGCATCTTGTAGAGGGTCAAATTGAGGAATTGAAGATGTATGAGTGACTATGTATCGTCCTCTTTATCAATCTCATGTGGTTGTTCTAAAAGTTTCCAGTCATCTGAGGAATATCCTTCAGAGTAAAAGAATTCATTGTTGTTAGACTCACTTCACTACACGTGTCGCTTTCTCAATTTCTCTTTCCAATCTGACCGGCTCGAACAACTTTCAAAGTTTATAGATGGGTGTCAAATAAACATATAATTCTGAGCAAGCTTGATTTGAAGTATAAGATCATCATCAGCAATTGTTGTCTTTTCAGCCGAAGAACCACCTTCTCAACCTCGAAATATTTAAGAGCCACCGTGAGGGATTCTGTCTTTATCTCTCAACAATTGGAGATTATCTATTTTCGGAGTGAACTCTTGAACCGGTTAGAAAGAATAAGCTTCTTTCTGAGAAAGCAACTCTTTCAGATCCCCAATTTATTCGGTAACCTTAATAAAATGTTCAACGGAAAATTATCTTATTCCCTCATCTCTTTCACGACCCAAATCCACATGACTGGAATCCTATATTACCCGACCCAACCAAACTAATATGACGCACCTCAGCATATGCATGAAAATAAATTAACTGCAAAATCCGTTTAAACATCATATATATTCTCAAATCAGAGCATTAAATCTCTTCAAACTTTAAAATAATACATGACGCATTTCATAAAAATAATAAAATTCAAAATAGATTAAATATGCTTTCATGTTTGTCGTGAAAAATTCCATCATCTTAATCTAATATAGCTATCTATGAGCCTACTAGAGAGCAGAAATAAACACTTGAGATAATTCTCGGCTAAAAGAAAGTAAGGGATACCATGACAACTACCATGCAATAAAAGATGTGCATCACCAAATACCTCGAGGAGTGAGTCATCCTATGTAACAACCTGGTCGGTCGTTCCGAGAGTTTAGCCATGTTTCCCCTATTTCTACTTCATTTTTCTGTGTTTCAGCTCTTGTATATTTTTTTGGGTTGGTTGGCCCGGGTTCAGAGTGGTCGTGGTGAGAATTGAGACACTTAGTCTCTTAAATTAGTCTAATAGTTGAAAAAGTCAACTAGGGGTTGACTTATTGGTAAACGACCTCGGAATATAGATTTTATGGTTCGGATAGCTTCGTTAGGTGATTAGGCTTGAATTGGCGAAAGTTAGTTTTTGACAATATCCTGTCGGCAGTAAAGAATAGACTATCGGGGTCGGAATATAATTCCGGAAGTTGGAACTGGTTTGTAATGTTATTTTGGATATGTGTGCAAATTTTCATGTCAATTGGATGTGTTTTGGATAGTTTCGGTATCCTTGGTGAAATGCAGAGATTTCAAAGTTCATAGGCTTGAATTTGATGTGATTTTTGTGTTTTTGCGTTGTTTTTGGTGTTTCGAAGGCCCGACTAAGTTTGAATGAGGTTATGGGATGTGTTGGTATGTTTGGTTGAGGCCCTAGAGGCCTCGGGTGAGTTTCGGGTGGCTAACAGAGTGATTTTTAGATTTTGAGCACAGCTGGTTTGCTGGTGTTATTGCAGCAGAATATTACTCTATATGTTCGCGAAGAAGGGCATGCATTCGCATAGAGTAAATTATGGAAGACGGGCCAGTGTTCTATACGTTCGAGATCTTGGAGGTGCCAACACTGAGAGTTGGGCAGGTTGATCATCGCGAACGCGGGGGATGGAGTGTGTTCGCGTAAAGAAAAAGGCAGTTGAGGACCCAGACCCATTAGCCTATGCATTCTCGGGGCTTGGGGTGTGTTCGCGTAAGCTTGGTGTCCCTATGATTCACGTTCGTGAGCTTGAAGCCGCGTCTGCATAGTGTAAATTAAAGGCATGTTGGGAATTTTTCTATGCGAACGCGGTCCTAGTGACGCGTTCGCGATGAGTAAATTGCTGGCCAGAAATTTTAAGTTTCAAAAACGAGGGTTTTAGGCCATAACTCAAAAGACCATTAGAGAGCTCCGGAAAAGGAGGATTTGGAGGAGATTTTCAGTGGGATTCTTGAGGTAAGTGTTTTTCAATCACATTTGAGTTAATATCATGATTTAGCCTTGATTTTTATCATGTAAATTGAGAAATTTAAAGTGGAAATTGGGGGAAAATGGGAGGAAAATTTGGAAATTTCTTTTGATGATTTGAATGGTCAATTGAGGTCAGATTTTGGTAAATTTTATATGGGTAGACTCGTGAGGGAACGAGGATTCTATTTTTGTAATTTTTATCGAGTTCCGAGACGTGGGACCGGGGGTCGCGTTTGGCTAATTTCGGGAATTGTGCCTAATTTTGATAATTTTCGAATGGGTTTCGTCTCCCTGGCATATTTTGATGATGTTAATCTGATTTTGTTAGACTCGGAGCATTTGGGAGCCAATTAGAGGGGCAAGAGTATCGCGGAGTAGCTTTCGGGTCGGTTTGAGGTAAGTAATGACTATAAATCTGGTCCTGAGGGTATGAACCCCCGGACTTAGCATCTTCTCACTATTTTGGAGTGACGTACACGCTGGATGACGAGTGTGTGGCGTGCACTGATGGGGGATTTGAACTGTGTTATTTCCAAGGCAACTATTGAGTTGCGTAATTGCTTTTAAATCACATAATAAATTATATTTCTATACTTTTGATATATTTGGACTGTAAGCCATGTTTGGGGCCTTGTGCCGACTTGTTAGTCCCCTTAGGGGCTATTTTCTGAGTTTCCCTCACTGTATTGATTATGTTTTATACTCAGTCATACCATGTTAAACTGTTTTCGAAACTCAGACTTGTTTACAATGTTTTGTGATGTGAATATTGTTTTGGGTCGAGTACCCCGTTTTACTGATAGTGCGAGTGGCTTGTAAGAGGGTTCTAACTGAGTGAGGTCGAGAGCCTATGTTATGAAGAGTATATATATGGATCGGGCTGCACGCTGCATCAATGAATAGATATATGGATCGGGTTGCACGCCGCAGCGAGATATGTAGGATCGGGCTGCACGCCGAAGCAAGATATACGGATTGGGATGCACGCCGCAGTGATATTGGGTCGGGTTGCACGCCGCAGCAATGTAGCGCTTGGGCTGTAGGAGCCTCTCCGGACTTTGTACACCCCTTGTTAGCGCAAGTACCTACTGAGTGCGAGTGCCGAGTGATGAGTGATTGGGAGGCATGAGTGACAGTGAGGTTCCCCAAGGGACTGATACTGAGTGATTGTGAGGTATGCTGAGCAACTGATTTTGAGTTATGATTTGCTCGAGGGGCGATTTATGACACTTGTTTTCCTGAGTAACTATTTATGATTCACTCATCTTTTTCACTAAATATTCTTGGGCATTTTTATGAAATCATTGGAAATCATACTTTTCAAATGATTTTTACTGAAATTTGCTCTTAAAGCGTATTGACTAAATGTATACACTGTCGAGAATAAAGATTTTATTTATTATGATTCGATGATTTTTCTCCTATGTGTTTCTTACTGTTCAAACTTGGTTTATTTTCATTACTACTGAGTTGGCGTACTCACCATTACTCCCTACACCCATGTGTACAGATTCAGGTGCTGGTATCGATTGCTAGTCTTTTTATTATGTGTGGAGCCGGAGTTGGGACATCGAGGTAGATGTTCAGTGTTCACAGCATCTCTACTTCCCTTCCTTGTTTTGTATTAGTTTCCCTGTTTCGAGATTTATGTATTATGATAACAGAATTCTTATTACTACTCTTAGATGCTCATGACATGTTGACTCAATGTGTGACTGCTGGCTAGCCTAGTCCCACGATAGGTTCCCTCACGGTCGGTTTAGGATTTGGGGTCGTGACAAGTTGGTATTAGAGCACTAGGATACATAGGACTCAACGGTCATAAGCAGGTTCATTAGAGTCTTGCGGATCTGTACGGAGACGTCTGTACTTATCTTCGAGAGGCTACAAAACCCTTAGGAAAATCTCACATTCTTGAATTCTTGTCGTGCGAATCCATTTTATTCAGCCAAAAGCATAACTCTTTGAATTCCTTTCATGTATTCGAATGCGAACGTGAGCGCTTGGTATCAGTTGTGCATCGACTGCTTGTGACTCCCACGGATGAGATGTGATTTTTTTCTCATGTTGATAATGGGCCAGTCTGGAGGACTTGAGGCCGGATTCTGTCCCAGGCTTGAGTGCTGAGATTTCGTTTGTGGGAGCACACATATTTGGGGACTTATATGTCCGTTGGTGTCCTTATTAATGGGACTTTGTGACTAGAAAACTATGTGGTGAGTGTGAATTGAGGGTGAGATGTGTTCATATTGCTTGATTGTGACCAAAAAGGGGTTGGCGGGATATGTAGCAAGAACTAGTGAGTGTTTGAGTTCTGTCTAGAGCTGGCATATTGCCTCTAGTTGTGAGTGTATTTTAAGACCTCTGATGTTGTTTAGATGTGGAGTGAAGCGGATCTTTCTGTTATGTTATGAGTACCTGATGATGTCTCTTAGGCTGACCAATGCCTCAGCGGCGTTCGTGTATTTGATTAAAGGTGTATTCCAACAGTATTAGCACTCCATTGTTATTGTATTCATTGATGGTATCCTGGCGTACTTACGTAGCCAGGGGTAGCATGCTCAGCATTTGAGGATGGTATTATAGGGATTCAGGGAGGAGAAGCTCTATGCAAAGTTTTCTAAGTGTGAATTTTAGCTCAGTTCAGTAGCATTTTTGGAACATGTGGTGTCCAGTGAAGCTTTCCATGTGGCCAGACGAGTGTTGGTAGAGCTTCCGGAAGATCAATATTTCTTTGACCTCAGCTCCGGTGTTAGTATTGCCATCGACTTCAGGTTTTTGTACCTCTTATTGTAATGTCTCGAGGGCAGGCATTGGTTGTGTTCCAATGTAGGAGGGTAAGCGACTGCGTAATAGCTATGATCTTCGGAAGCCTATAGAGAGATCAGGTAGGGGTATCTCTATAGAGAGAACAGGTAGGGGTATCTCCTGCGGGTTTTCCTAAGGTGTCTAATCCTTATGTTAATCTGTAGTAAGTTCTCTTCTACTAGTAAATGATGTATATTGTAATTTGAGTTTATATCACTTGTGGGAGTTGGCATAACCATTACAATGGTGAATGCGAGATTTGCATACGATTTGAGGGTTAGATGGTTTGGTTCATATGAGCTTATGAAGGATTTAGTTGAATCTCACTACAGTATGGTGGCAGTGATAGCGTATGGGCATCTTGAGTTATTGTTTGTCTTGATCTTTGGCTTTGAGCCAAGTGGTGGAGTCCGTTAATGATAAGTTGATTACACGATTATGTGTTGTATTAGTTTTGGTTCGAGGTATACTGGTGAATTGGTTATGACCTACAGAGGTAGGTTCTGGGAATGACTCGAGTAATAGAAATTCTTCGATACAGGTTGTAATGTACTTTACGGGTAAATAGACTTTATTGAATGATTGATTTGTAATTGTAAGTGTAGTCTGTGTAGTGTAATGGTTGTATGTTGCTTCAAATGTGTGGATTACTTTCCTAGTATGTGGTTTACAAATGGGGTCAGGTCGTTCTGTCTACTTGGTCAGTGTAATTGAGATTTGCGTAGAGTGGAGGACTCTCGACAAATGGTTCTGATGGATTCAAGGTTATACGTAACAATTTGGAATCTTCAGTAGGTGTATTTGGCTAGAAACTGAGATTTACGTGGAGGGCGTCAAGGCTTGAGGTGACTTTACATTATCATGGATTATATCTATCAGTATCAGTAAAGTGAAGGTAATGGTTTTAGATTCGCAGGAAGTCTCTTCAGAGTAAGTATTTTGAATGTGTCACTTTTGGGGATATTTGAGAGAGTATTCAGCGGCTGACAATCCTTAGACGGTACGGTCCTATGCTTGGGTCTCGTGTGGCGAGTCTAGGTTGAGAATTGTTGTATTATGGAAAGGAGAAGTATCAATTCGAAGGTAAGTCAGAAGGAACTTGGATTAATCGGACATCTTGGTAGTAGGTCGGATGGGCATGGTAAGGGACATGATTAGTTCTTTAGGTGTTTATGAGGTAATGAGCTTTTACAGGTGTCTCTTAGCAATTCTCTTGGATTTGGTGGCATGCATAGCTTGGTTTAGTTAGAAGGATTCAGTCTTGACGGTTTGGTGTTGTACAAATGGGATTCAGATAGTTCTTGATGGTTTCTATCACGGTTAGAGATATATATCTTTCTACCAGCGTGAGGGGCATGTGATGTATAGTGATTTTTCTTCTAGATGGGGTAAAATGGGAAGTTCTTGGCTAGTGGGATACGTAATTGCTTGTGGCTCGGAAGGAATTATGAAGTTCCCATATTTATCATAGGATGGCATGGTGTAGGCAGCATGTTGTGTAAGGTTGAGATTTTCATGTGTGAGGTCACGGTTTAAATATGGAAGGAAGGCCATAAATTCTTAGGCCGCACGAGCAGTTCCAGATGACTAGGTAGATGATATCACTAATTGGTGTGACTGGATGAGGGTATACATTCAGAAAGGGCAATGTGTTTAGGGCAATGTGTTTGAGTAAGGGTGCTTCATTTGTGTTACGGCGCTCTCTTGTTGGATCGACTGGTGATATCCAAGGTTGCTTGGTGGCACGGAAGAATTTTAGGGGTATCGCTCGTGGAATGATTGAGTATCACGGATGTGTTATATATTCGAGCGGTGGAGTGGAAATCAGATATGGTAATTTTTGTGCTTCATGGGCTTTGAGACTGGGAGTTCTAATAAACAGATTATTTTGTGGTTGTGGACTGTGAGGGTGCGAGCAAACCTAGTCAGATGTTAGTAAATGCCATGATTCAGTCATTGTGAACCTTTAGAGAGTCATCTATCTGTGATGGGTGACCAAAGTTGATTTAGGGTTATTGGTAGGCCAGTATGGGTGTGTGTTCTGCACCATGTCAGAATTGTTGACTCCAAATTGCTATTGTTGATGGATGTACCATTCTATTGTCATTGAGTTTATTCATATTTTGGTGATCTATGAGTTACCCTTCGTTTTTGCTCGGAGTGGTGATTGTTAGTTGTATGCATTTATGGTGCAAATTTATTTGGCTTTATAGCGGGATTTAATAAGGTAAGTAATTGGGTATTGCGAGGTTGAGATGTATTTTTTATGTTCTTTCTGATTCGCGTGGCATGGTATCGTCCTATTCTCCGGTGGTTATGGAAATGCACTGGGAGTACTTGATGTCGAATTACGCATGGTTATCGATTTTTAGCAAGGTGGCTTCAAATATTTCAAGTGGACCAGCGTTTGGATGGGATCACGCATTGTAGCAGAGTTATGTAGAGGTATGATCCTTAGTGTCAGATTCGTGTGTCTTGATTTTACGATGTGTGTCACGCTCTTGGCATGGTGCTGTGATGGTACTTGTTAATGGCAGGATGGTCCTCTCGTTTGAATATTTTCTATGATTCAAGTTCGTGGGATGTTGCTATTTAGTGCCCTAGTTGCACAGTTTATGGCTTTGGATTGTATTGATGCGTCATGTCATCAGAGTGGTCGTGTTGGATGAGAAAAGGTCATTGGATCTAGAATGAATACTAACAGAGTTGACTACAGCATGATTGGAAGAATGATATCGGAAGATGGCTTAGAAATATGCTATAGTTCTTGTCGGAGAAAGGGGGAGCTCCATGATTGGTTGATCTGACGAGTGGTTGCTAGTTTCTACGTGTTTCTTTCATCATCGGCAGCATATGAATGTGTTAGAGCGAGGCATGGGTTGATAAGAAGTTATGCACCAGTATTAGGTTATTTTGAGCAACTATTGTGATTAGGCGTTATCGCTATAAATGTTTGAGTCATGTGGTATATTATGTTATTACATATTGGGTTACGGATATGGCTTGATACATCGTGTTCAAACTATTTCAGCTTATAGTTGTGGAATTTTGATCTCCTAAATTACTTCAGAAGTGGAAATTTGGTTCTAAGGTTTATGGGTCAGGATGGATTTCGAAATTTCACCTATGTTGTGCTATTGGACCTACATTGGATAGGGTGACGTGAGATCACCCCGGGTATGTGCATGGTAGGTTACACGGCAACTTTTGGCAGTTTTTGGAACAACTCTAGGCACGTTCGAGGACGAACGTATGCTTAAGTGGGGGAGAATGTAACGACATGGTCGGTCGTTCCGAGAGTTTGGCCCTGTTTCCCCTATTTGTACTTCATTTTTGTGTGGTTTAACTCTTGTGTGCTTTGTTGGTTTGGTTGGCCCGGGTTTGGAGTGGTCGTGGTGAGAACTGAGACACTTAATCTCTTAATTGACCTAATAGTTGAAAAAGTCAACTGGGAGTTGACTTATTGGTAAACGACCTCAAAATTTAGATTTAATGGTTCGGATAGCTTCTTTAGGTTATTTGGGACTTAGGAGTGTGTTCTGAATATGTTTTTGAGGTCCGATGTAGAATTAGGCTTGAATTGGCGCAAGTTAGTTTTTGGAGATTTTCGGTCAGCAGTGGAGAATAGGCTATCGGGGTCAGAATGGAAATTCTGGAAGTTGGATCAAGTTCATAATGTCATTTTGGATAGGTGTCCAAACTTTTAGGTCAATCGGATGTGTTTTGGATAGTTTCGGCATCCTTGGTGAAATTTAGAGATTTCAAAGTTCATAGGCTTGAATTTGATGTGATTTTGGTGTTTTTGGTGTTTCGAAGGCCCGACTAAGTTTGAATGAGGTTATGGGATGTGTTGGTATGTTTGGTTAAGGTCCCAATGGCCTCGGGTGAGTTTCGGGTGGCTAACGGGGTGATTTTTGGCTTTTGAGCATAGCTGGTTTGCTGGTGTTATTGCAGCAGAAGATTACTCTATGCGTTCGTGAAGAATGGCATGCGTTCGCATAGAGTAAATTGTGGAGGAGGGGCCAGTGTTCTATGCGTTCGCGAGCTTGGAGGTGCGATCCTGGAGAGTTGGGCAGGTTGATCATCGCGAACGTGGGGGATGGAGTGCGTTCGCATAGAGAAAAAGGTAGCAAAAATAAACATAAATGGGTAAGAAATCCTTAACCACAAGCTTGAAATCTTCAAAATCCAAGTGTGTATGCAAACCCTAGCTTCCAAAAATGTTCTCTCTTGTCTTCAAGACTCAAAATATGCTAAACCAATGCCAAAGATACTAAAAGTATCTGTTAGGTCTTGTATAAAAATGGTTTAGCGATAAGAACGTGAAATGTCAAAACTGCCCAGCACCTAACCAGAAAGTACACAGTGCGTTCTCCACTGAAGAAATGCGATCGCAGAGAATGAATTCCCTGAGGTATGCGATCGCATAAGCTACCCTGCGTTCGCACAAGTATGTTGACCAGCTGATGACTGGACTTTGCCTTATGTGTTCGCATGTGTTCATACGTGTTCGCACTGTTTCATAGTCTTAAGCTTATGCGATTGCATTAAGAATTATGCGATCGCATAGTGTAAAAATTGGGTTGACTTTATTTTTCTATTTTAGCTCCTTTTCGACTTGTTTTCACGCGGTATCTTCACAATTATCCCTAAATCACTTGACACCTAAAATATACCAATAAACATCAATAAAATGCCTTAGTTTCTCAATAAAATTATACAAAGTATTATGTATTAAGAGGAGATAAGTTGGTAAACTACCAACTTATCAAACTCCCAAACTTGAACTATTGCGTGTCCTCAAGCAATTCAAAAACTAAGAACATCCAACAAGAATAAGATCACTTAAGCTCAATGGCATACCAAATATTATTTCAAGTCAAAAAGGGTCAATTTAAGCACAATCTAGTGACTTTGGTTGGTACCAACAATTAATCCAAGGCATATGAATCACCAAATTTTCGCACATTTTATTTCAATTCAATTTCTCAAACACCACACTAACCAAAGTAGCAATCAAGTCACGACACTAAAGATTCAAAATTTGCCTCTCTATAACTTTTTTTTTCCCTCGCTCATTCCTCCCAATTGAAAATGGGATTAAATTCACAACTCGAGTTTCATGTGTCCTCACACTTTAAGAGAGAATCTCAAACTCATAAATTACAATTCAAAACATAAATGGGATGTCAAATGGAAAGACTCAACTTACTCTCTCACAAAGATATTCAAATGCACACAAGTAGTACCATAGGTTTGCCCTTCATATATTTCTCCACTAATGTAGATATACTTGGTTCAAAATCAATTAGGACTTAAAGGGTTGTAGTTTATTCTTTGGTCAAGGTATGGCATAATTTGATAAAGGTGACTCAAAACCTCCCTAAGCACTACATTTTTTCAACAAACAAAGTCCACTTCCTTCAAGAATTTTTCCACCCTTTCTTCTCTCTTTTTTTTTAATTTCTTTTTTTTATATAACACTTTTCACTTTTTGAGAAGCCTCCATATCACAACTTTTCCAACCTCCACCCCCAAACTTAGGCTTTTAGCCTATATTCATACTTTAAATTACTTAGGGAGGTATGGTTCCACAAGAATATCAATAAGAAGCTTGTAACATGGTTGCCAAAGAAAAAGTTAAAAGGCTCAAAAGGGTTAACTAGGGAAAATATTCACGGGTAGGAAATTTAGGCATAATACTGGTTCAAGGAAGGCCTAATATCACTTTTCAAACCAAGTTAATCTAGGATTTCACCTTGTAGCACATTCCGGGCAAGTTCTAGACTACAAATGATGCAAAAGAACTTTCACAATTAAAGCTCACCACACATGGCACATGAAAACTCAAATGGAATACAAATCCAAAATCCAATTGAAACCAATGAATCTCAAATAAGTCACATGTAGCCTAAGAAGCTATTTAGTGAATCAAAGAGAAAAAATTAGAATCTAAAAGTCACAACAAGGAATCTTACCTTAATAATACATTATATATATATATATATATATATATATATATATATATATATATATATTTTAAAGATCAAAAACTTCATATACCAAGGTATAAATTATATTGGTACCAAACAAGTTATTCATTGGCTTATGGGCGCAAGATTACACCCCAAAAACCCATTTATTCACTACTAGCTACTAAACTAACAAACAAAAAAAAAGAAATATTTAATTTCTAACAAAAAAAAAAACTAAACAAGACTAATCCCTTAAGAAAGTTGTCATGCCATCCATCCTAGGGAAAAGTTACTAGGTTCAACACAAATAAATTCCTTGGAAAAGAACCGTGGTAGAAAGAAAAACCAAGGAGTTTCATTAATACTACTATAGTGAAACCAACACAAAAACAAAAATAAACACAAATAATAACAAGACAAATAAAAGTCAACAAAGAAAATGCTAAATACTACTATGAAATAAAAAACAAAATAAAAATAATAAAGAACAAAAATATAAGCCAACAAGAAAAATCCTACAAAATATTATAATAAACTAAAAATGCCAACCAATCCACATAAGTCACAAAAAATATATCATGCTCCACGAGATGCTCTACAACATATATCAAATATGAGCCACCCCCAACCCAGAGTGTTGCATTGCCCCAATGCAACTAATCAAAACAAACCAAAATGAAAGAGGTTCTCCCTGAATGGAATCACTCGTCATTGGAGGTACTGGGAAATCTGAGCTCCAAATACTCATCCTCAGGATCCTGTAAGCCACATAGTGAACTCAGCTTGTGCATCATCCTCGACAGAAACATGCTTTTCTTCTTTTCATGCTCCTTGAATTTCATCTGTCGCCTTTCAAGTTTTCCTTGTCTCCGGCTCACGTCCTCTAATCTGCTTTTGATTGCCATTTGCTCCAGCACTACATCGTCCAAGGTTGTTGGCTTCTTACTAGACCCAGTCGAAGTGCCCTTGCCAGATGGACTAGAGGGAAGACCCGCGACAAGCTGTCGAATATGAGCATCTACTCTATAGATCTGATGGGAAATATGGTGCATAGTGGGGGGTCCATAAGGAAGTGGAATCATGGGGTCATGTGATCTTGCTGTAGCTGTGGAGGCACCATAAGATCCCTCGGCGGACTCATCAAACTGCCCAAATGAAGGAGATAGAACATCAATCCTTCTCTTCTTCTTCTTGACCGTTGGCCCTTTTCGAAGCAATGGATAGATTTCTATGGCAGTGTCCTTCTCAACATTAGTCAGCCTCGATAGCACCTCAGCATCATAGCACAACTGAGTGATCAATGAGGGAAATAATAGGCTTCTATACCTTCCATTGCATGCTTCCTCAATTTCACTCACGATGTGCTGGCCCACGTTCACTGGAAAGCCATCCATAATGCAAGCAATCATCAATGCCTTCTCAGGCGTCACTTCAGTCACATGTCTAGCTGGCACAATCTTGGCACAGATAATGGATAGCCAAATATTGGCTTCCACTATGAACTCATGCGAATCAACCCCTTTATGTATTCTTTCCCAAGTCGGATGCACGCCGTCATGAAGCTTTTCCACCAACCATTGTGTTCCTCTCTCTCTCTCTTCCTCTGGCTCTGTATATCTCATTGTCAGCATTGGGAAGCCCGTATGTGCATTTATTACCTCGGGGCCAAAGTCCACCCGCTTGCCCCTGACAAAAGTGAATACATCCCCCTGGAAATTAGTCTTCACGGCGTTAGCATAAAACTCAACAACTATTGTGTTGTTCGCTTTGATTGGTTCAGGAGCAGAGCATATCCATCCACTGTCGGTCAGTCTCCGGAAAAACTTCGGCATCTTAGCATCAAGGTTGTCTAGATAGATGCCTCTTTCTTTGATAATGCTCTTTGACATGAGCTTGTCATAGTTTCTTTCACACTCAGCCGTCGTGAATCTCGTCGCATCAAAATATTCCTCTTCATAGCTGGGGGAACATATTCTTGCACATTTTCAACATTTTTCGAGGCTATTTTATACGCAAAGTACTACAAATGGAGACAAAATGTTAAAGGCATGAACGAGTACTTTGTACATTGTATTATGATGTATAGGACAAAGAAAAGAGCCACGAAGAAACAGCACAAAGACTTGCGGAGCTACTGTATTGCTGCCACTTTTGTAAGGTAGTGCGTTCGCGCTCATACCACTGCGATCGCATAGGGAATTTTTTCTTGTTCAGTGCTGACACTGTGGGATCGTTTAGTGTTTGATGCGATCGCATAAGGAAATTTTTCACCTTGCAATTTTTAAAACAGTGCGATCGCGCTCAGGGAAGTGCAATCGCATAGCTTCCTTTTTCGCCCAGTTATTGGTTTCTCTTGGGAATTTCCCCAAACATATTAGGGGCAACAATTTTGCACACACGTTTTTAAGGAATTTAAGCACAGATTTAGCCCCCAAATTTGTTCAAGAAGTACAAGAAATACACTCAACCAACCTCACCCAGCAAGCATGCACACAATCAAACACAAGATTCAAAACAAAAATTCTAAATTAAAAATAATAAACAGTGGAGGTGAAGAAGAAATAAAAATAGGTGTTGATTGACACTAGTATCACACAAAATTAAATTTTTGAGTGAGGATTAGAGTAATGAAATACATACCTTTGATATTGAACTTGATTAGTTGTGTGAAATTGAATAGACACCTTTTTATGATTTTTGAGGGCCAAGGGGTGAGAATTTCATTTTTGGGCAGAAGAGTGAGCGAAAGGGTCATTTTCAGTGTTTTATTATTTTTCACCTACCTGGAGGAATGCGATCGCGTGAGTAAAATTGCGATCGCATAGTGCAAAAAGCCCTGAAAATTTGTGATGGCTTTGGCAGTTATGCGATCGCATAGTGTAATTACTACCTACTGAAATGCGATCGCATTTTTTGCGCGACGATCGCATAGTGCAACAGTGTGCTGCACTGCGATTTTGCACCAACTACTGATTTTTGGCTTCCCGGTCACCCCAACCTGCTCAAATCAACTCTAAAAATTTTGAAACTTGGCAGATTAGTTAGAAATAATATAATAAGCTATTCTAAAAAAGAGAATTTCAAAAATGACCAAAAATTTTGAAAAAGATGGGTTGCCTCCCACCAAGCGCCGCATTTAACGTCGTCGCACGATGCAAGTCAACTTTACCACTTTTCTCACCACTTGGATGATATGAATTGGGCACCTAGCTTGGAATCAAGCTTGTGACCACGAGCGATGGGGGGTGGTAAGTAGATAATCAAGCCAATCCGTAAATTCTTCATTTTGCACTTCTTGGCTTTCATGTGAGGAATGTCATTTTGCCCTGTTGTTCTTTCAAATTGTAAAATGTAGGGCCTTAGTCTTTCCTCCTCGCAATCCTTCATTGACTCATGTATTTCAACTCCTATCTCACCACACAATTCCAATGTTGAAAAATGCTTGGAATGTAACTTCAAGCCTTCAACTTGCAATTTTTCCCGTATTTTGACATCCACTTTTTCCCCTGGATTAGAGTCAATTTCAACCAAATTTTTATTTACACCGGTTGACTCTAATCCCACATTTTTCTTGGCATAAATAATACTCATGGAGTCGATTGGCGGATGTTCAAGTCTTGATTCCTCAAAGTAAAGATCACTTTCTTCCTCAGAACTTGACTCTTCTTGGCTTCCTTCCTCACTTTCAAATTGAGAGGCATCAGTCCCCATTAATGATTTTATTTGATCCTCCAAAGTGCGGATATGCTCATTATTTTGAGTCACATCATGTTTCAGTTCCTCGAGTGCAAAGTTGTGCTTCTCCTCATGTAACGACCCGGCCGGTCGTTCCGTGAGATTTACTCCGTTTCCCTTATTTCTGCATTTGTTATATATCGCTATCCTGTTTTTGATGTGTTGATCAGTTGGTTTGGGTCCGACCTTTTAAACTAGCCTAATAGTTGAGAAAGTTAACTGAGAGTTGACTTATTGGTAAACGACTTCAGAATGCGGATTTTATGGCTCGAATAGCTTCGTTTGGTGATTGGGACTTAGGAGTGTGTGCAGAATATTTTTGTAATGTCCGGTGTGGAATGAGGCTTGAATTGGCGAAAGTTAATTTTTGGCGATTTCCGGTCGACAGTGGAGAATATGCTATCGAGGTCGGAATGGAATTCCGGAAGTTGGGACAGTTTTGTAATGTCATTTTGGACAAGTCTGCAAAATTTCAGGTCAATCGCAGGTGTTTTGGTTGGTTTCTGCGTAGTTGGCGAAATTTAGAAGTTTCAAAGTTCTTAGGCTTGAATTTGATGTAAATTTGGTATTTTCGTGTTATTTTTGGTGTTTTGAAGGCTCGACTAAGTTTGAACGATGTTATGGGATATGTTGGTATGTTTGGTTGGGGCCCCGAGGGGGCTTGGGATTGATTTCGGATGGTTGACAGGAAGTTTGGAGTGATTCTTGGTAATTTGCAGGTTGCTGGTTGCTGGTGTTTTCGCACCTGCGGAAGAGGAGCCACATGTTCGGTTCCGCAGAAGCGGACTGGGCTCCGCAGGTGCGAGATTTGGCTGAGTATGGAGTGGTCCATAGGTGCAAGGAATTTGTCGCACCTGCGATGTCGCTGGTGCAGAAGGAGCATCGCACCTGCGAAGCCGCAGGTACGGAGAAATGGTCGCAGGTGCGGGATTGGCCCGTTAAGTGAGTTTCGCAGGTGCGCCCCTGAAACCACAGGTGTGCCTCTGGGACCGTAGGTGTGGGTTCGCAGGTGCGGCCAATTGTCTGTAGGAGCGGAAATGACTGGGTAGAAACAGTATAAAAAGTACACTCCGCGAAATTTCTTATTTTTCCATCAATTTGCATGCGGGAGGAGTCCATTGAAGGCGATTTAGAGAGGGAAATTCAAGATTCTTCAGCAAAGGTAAGTTCTTTGGTTGCTAATCTCGTTCCTATGCTATTTTGTTCGGATTAGGCTTGAAATTTAAGGGTTTGAGTAGGAAAAGGTTGGGAAGAAGGGGGTGGAGAAGTGGAAATTCTTTTGAGGCTTTGGAATGGCAATTGTGGTCCGATTTTAGTGTTCTTGGTATGTATAGAATCGTGGGAGGTCGAGGTTTCTAATGATGTAAAAAATTTCGAATTCTGAGATGTCGGCCCAGGGCTCGGGTTTGGCCGAATTTCGAGATTTTTGACTAAATTGATAGTTTTCGATTGGGTTGTGTTCCTTGAAAATATATTGATAATGTTAATTGGTTTTGGCTAGATTCTGAGCAATCGGGAGCCAATTTTAGGGGCAAAGGCATAGTGGACTAGTGTCGCGGCCCGGTAGAGGTAAGTAATGGTCTTAAATCTTGTCCTGAGGGTATGGAACCCCGGACTGCATTACGTTCTCACTGAATTTGGAATGGCGCACATGTCGGATGACGAATATGTGGCGCATACTAATTTTTGGATTGGACTAGGTCCTCTCCGCGGCGACTAATGTGTTGCATATTTACTCAAAACCTTATGTTAAAGTATGTTCTAAAGATTTGTGAAATATTTGGGCTATAAGCCGTGTTTGGGGCCTCGTGCCGATCTGTTTATACCCCTTTGAGGGCGTTTTACTGCTGTTTTCCTCGTTACCTGTTGATGTTTTTACTCAGCATCATTGTGCATACTATTTTAATTGAAACTCAACCTAATTTACACTACATGAGCATTGAAATGATATTTTCGGGTCGAGTACCCTATTTTACTACTTTGCCCGAGGGGATTTTCGAGTGGTTCCACCGAGTGTGGCCCTCAAGAGTGATGGTGAGGTGCTGAGTGATATTAGCGCTTGGGCTGAAGGAGCCCCTCCAGAGTCTGTACACACCCCCAGTGATCGCACCGAGTGCGAGTGACGAGTGATTGGGAGGTTGAGTGACTGTGAGGTGCTGAGTGATTGTGAGGTGCTGAGGGATTGTGAGGCATGCCCAGGGGCTGATTATGAAATATGTTTTTTCCCGAGGGGCTACTTATGATTTTACTACATTCATTTGCATACCAAACCTTTGTTTTAAAGTTCTTACAAATGTGCATTATTTAAAGGACTTTTATGAAGTTGATTTTTAAGACATGATGGTTTGTATATCTGTGTTATACTATTGGAAAGTAAGGTTGTGTATATTGTGACTTGATGGCATTGATTTTTATGTGATTCCTTGCTACTTAGACTTGATTTATTTCCATTACTACTGAGTTTGTGTATTCACATTACTCCTTGCACCTCTGTGTGCAAATTCAGAAGCAGATATCGAGCGTTAGCTTTTATATATCGCAGCGGAGCCGGACCGTGGGATATAGAGGTAGTTGTTCAGCGTTCGCAGCATCTTTGTTTTCGCTTCCTGTTGTATTTAGCTTTGATTCGGAGTTTTGTATTATAATAGTTTATTTTGGATTATTCCACTAGATGCTCTTGACGTGTTGGCTTCGGGTTTTGGGGATGATAGTACTGTATCTAAATTGGCCTATTATATTCAGAAATATTTGTATATTTTTATGAAATGCTTGAAACTTAAATGAGATTTTCAAAAGAAATTATAAACATGCGGTAGTCGGCTAGCCTAGTTCAACGATAGGCGCCATTACGGCCGGTTAGGATTTGGGGTCATGACATCTCATTTTCAAGAATGGCCTCCAACATGAGCATCAACCTCTCATTTTGAGCATTTGAGAGTTCTTCTTGGTTTTGATCAAGTGCCAAGGAAGGATTTTCAACTTCAACCTCCAAGGAAGGTTCTTGGCTATCACTCACTTCCGTGGCTTTTTGAACCCTTAAGGCTTCAATCATTTCATCCATTTGTGAGTGCAACATTTCAAGTGCCAATTCGTTTTGGAGGATATTCTCCAAAAGCTCCTCCAAAGAATTTTTCTCTTTGTTTCCTTCTTCAAGTAAGCACTCTAACATGAGCTTGAACTCTCCACTTCGGCCATGCTCAATTTCTTCCACTTCCTCATCCCTAAAATTTTCATCACGAAAAGTAGAATCATCATAGCGGGGGCTTGGGGAAGGGACGGACAAATAATCACAATCATACCAATGACTATTTTGGCAACCACACCTATCACAAATACTCCACTCATGGGTTTGAGATTGTGGGCACAATCCATCCCTTGGAGAATTTAAACAATTTTGCCACGAATGTGGTCTTCCACAATAAGGACAAGGGTCATCAAAGTATGAACAACTACCATCCGACCAATTTTCATTATATGATGCCATTCTTTTTATCAAAAATTAAGAAATTAAACAAGTACAAATAAGAAAAATAGACCAAGTTAAGAAAAATAATTACACAAATATTCACAAGTTCGGAACAAAACACTTATGTTTATTCTCAAACAACCTAAATTAGGCCAATTGTTCCCCAGCAATGGCGCAAAAATTTGATACGCTCAAATTACACTTTAAAATAGTGTAAGCGGTCGATTGTCAAATATAATAGCCCAACTCGGTTGGGGTAGAATCCCACAAAGAACAATATATAGACGATTAGGAATGTAAGAGAGTTATCACTTATCGTGCAATGCAAACACTTAGACTTCGGTTGTAAAAATATTTATATATAAATACAAAAGTATAAACAACCTATAAAGCAAGTAAAATGATCAATGGCTACAAGTATGAATGCATCGAAAATTACACTCAAGTAACGATCCAATGTATTTCACGATTTTACATAAAATGAGCGAGTTTCTATTAATTAGCCACGGATAATAATTCTTAATTAGCTTTCTCCAAAGACTAACAATACTTCCTAATTGAATTATTCTTATCCCAATAAAGAGATTAAGCACACCCGGATATGGTAGTTCAATCCTATTCCTAGGTAGAATCTATAAAATGAGGGTTAAAACCTCAAGTTCTTGTTAATTAACCTTTCCCAACCCCAAATTATCTTTTTCAAAATTAATTCGGAGTTAATGGGTGAGTCCTAGGGTTAGATAATCCCTTTGAAAACATTAAAGAACAAGAATAATTAAAGAAACAACAACTCACTTTGTAAAAGAATAAAAATCATTCATTACATAAGCACAACAAGGTATTTAATTTACACTTTAAACATGAATATTTTCAAAAATAAGAATTAGTGCTAGAAATAAATACAACACACTTAAATATTCAATACAATGCAAGGAATTGAATAAATAAACATAAATGGGTAAGAAATCCTTAACCACAAGCTTGAAATCTTCAAAACCCAAGTGTGTGTGCAAACCCTACCTTCCAAAAATGTTCTCTCTTGTCTTCAAGACTCAAAATATGCTAAAACAATGCCAAAGATACTGAAAATATCATCTAGGTCGTGTATAAAAATGTTTTGGGGATAAAAACATGAAATATCAAAACTGCCCAGCACCTGACCAGAAAGTACATTGTGCGTTCACCACTGAAGATATGCGATCGCAGAGAATGAATTCCTTGAGGTATGCGATCGCATAAGCTGCCCTGTGTTCGCATAGGTATGTTGACCAGTTGTTGACTAGACTTTGCCTTATGCATTCGCATGTGTTCATACGTGTTCGCATTGTTTCATAGGCTTAAGCTTATGCGATTATATTAAGAATTATGCGATCGCACAGTGTAAAAACTGGGCAGACTTTATTTTTCTACTTTAGCTCCTTTTTGACTTGTTTTCACGCGGTTTCTTCACAATCATCCCTAAATCACTTGACATCTGAAATATACCAATAAAAATCAACCTAATGCCTTAGTTTCTCAATAAAATTATACAAAGGATCAAGTAGTAGGAGGTGATAAGTTGGTAAAATACCAACTTATCAAGGACCCAGGCCCATTCGCCTATGCGTTCGCGGGGCCTGGGGTGCGTTCGCGTAGGCTTGGTGTCCTTGTGCTTCGCGCTCGCGGGCTTGAAGCCGCATCCGCATAGTGTAAATTAAGGGCATGTTGGGAATTTTTCTATGCGAACGTGATCCTAGTGACGCATTTGCGATGAGTAAATTGCTGGGCAGAAAGTTTAAGTTTCAGAAACGAGGGTTTTAGGCCATAACTCAAAAGTCCATTAGAGAGCTCGGGAAAAGGAGAATTTGGAGGAGATTTTCAGTTGGATTCTTGAGGTAAATATTCTTCAATCACATTTCAGTTAATATCATGATTTAGCCTTGATTTTTATCATGTAAATTGAGAAATTTAAAGTGGAAAGTGGGGGAAAATTTGAGAATTTCTTTTGATGATTTGAATGGGCAATTGAGGTCGGATTTGGTAAATTTGATATGGGTAGACTCGTGAAGGAACGAGAATTCTAGTTTTGTTATTTTTATCGAGTTCCGAGACGTGGGCCCGGGGATCAGGTTTGGCCAATTTCGTGAATTGTGCCTAATTTTGATAATTTTTGAATGGGTTTCGTCTCCCTGGCATATTTTGATGTTGTTAATCTTATTTTGTTAGACTCGGAGAATTTGCGAGCCGATTCGAGGGGCAAGAGTATCGCGGAGTAGCTTTCGGGCCGGTTTGAGGTAAGTAATGACTATAAATCTTGTCTGAGGGTAGGAAACCCCAGACTTAACATGTTCTCACTAGTTTGGAGTGACGTGCACGCTGGATGATGAGTGTGTGGCATGCACTGATGGGGGATTTGAACTTGGTTATTCCCGAGGAAACTATTGAGTAGCGTAATTGCTTTTAAATCACATAATAAATCGTATTTTTATACTTTTGATATATTTGGGTTGTAACCCATGTTTGGGGCCTTGTGTCGTCCTGTTAGACCCCTTGGGGTCTATTTTTTGATTTTCCCTCACTGTATTGATTATGTTTTACACTCAGTCCTACCATGTTAAACTGTTTTTGAAACTCAGACTTGTTTACACTATTTTGTGATATGAATACTGTTTTGGGTCGAGTACCCCATTTTACTGATAGCCCAAGCGGCTTGTGAGAGGGTTCTGACTGAGTGAGGCTGAGAGACTATGTTGTGAGGAGTATATATATGGATTAGACAGTACGCCGCAGCGAGATATATTGGATCGGGTTGCACGCCGCATCAAGATATATGGATCGGGCTGCACGCCGCAGCAATATAGCGCTTAGGCTGTAGGAGCCCCTCCGGAGTCTGTACACCCCCAGTGAGCACAATTACCTACTGAGTGCGAGTGCCGAGTGCCGAGTGCCGAGTGGCGAGTGACGAGCGATTGGGAGGCATGAGTGACAGTGAGGTTGCCCAAGAGGCTGATACTGAGTGATTGTGAGGTATGCTGAGCAACTGATTTTGAGTGATGATTTTCCCGAGGGGCGGTTTACGAGACTTGTTTTTCCTGAGTAACTATTTATGATTCACTTCATCTTTTTCACTGAATCTTCTTGGGCATTTTTTGCAAATCATTGGAAATCATCTATTCAAAGGATTTTTTGTGAAATTGGCTATTAAAGCGTATTGACTAAATGTATACACTGTCGAGAATAAACATTTTACTTATTGTGATTTGATGATTTTCTCCTACGTGTTTCTTACTATTCAGACTTGATTTATTTTCATTACTACTGAGTTGGCGTAATCACCATTACTCCTTGCACCCCTGTGTGCAGATTCAGGTACTTGTACCGAGTGCTAGTCTTTTTATTACGTGTGGAGCCGGAGTTGGGACATCGAGGTAGCTTTTCAGCGTTCACCGCATCTCTGCTTCCCTTTTTTGTTTTGTATTAGTTTCCCTATTCCGAGATTTATTTATTATGATAGCAGAATTCTTAGTACTACTCTTAGATGTTCATGACATGTTGACTCTAGGTCTTGGGGATAGTTGTTAGACTGTTTATCTCGTTTGGTTTTGTTTAGAAATTTGGAAATTTATAAATACTTATGAAATGTTGAAAATGATTTGGAAATTTTGAAAATAATATGTCAATGTGTGACTGTTGGCTAGCCTAGTCGCACGATATGCGCCCTCACGGACGATTTAGAATTTGGGGTTGTGACATTGTAGCCCTACCCCATCATCACATGCTACAATTCAGCCTAAAATAAGTAAAGCAAAATTGGGCCCCTGGATGGGGGCTTGCAAGGGCAGAAAATACTGTCGCGATACTCAATAAGTTTCATAGACTCTCTCTAACTCAAGCTCCTAGGACAAAGCTTTATAAAAATCATGCAACAAAGATATAAAGTGATAAGTAATTATATCAATCATGCTCTCTTTTTTTAAAATAAAAATACAAGGGAAATGTAAACGATGATATGAACTTTTAAAAAGTTTATATCAATTCCTGATTTTAACAAAAATCATACAAACAATTTCAATTAAATTATGTCATTAAAATTGCTTTTGTCTCCTTAGGCCTAAACATAAAAATATCCTCTTTTACCTTTCATCAGGAGTACTATAGCAATATCGACATAAGAAAAAGCTCAACTAGGTAATCAACCTAGCAACAAGTATTATATACCCTACTTGCTCAGGGCATCTCCTCATACTATCGAACAAATCGACTCAGCCATGCTAATATTACACATTTGCCCCACTTGGGGGACCCATCGCACAAACATTTGCTTAGCCTTGGAATATTTTCCTACATTAGCACGTGTAGTTCCATGATATTGACTACAAAATTCGAACCAATACCAATCTTAGTGGTCCCTACTAGTAACTCCCAAAATATTTGATATTTCAAAAACAGATTCATAGCTAATAGCCTCAAATGATATATCTTATCAAATCATGGCGTGTCTAGCCAATCAAAATAATTTGAACAAAATTGATGAATAACATTTTTTATGTTAAAGTCTTTAGCATTTTATCAACAATATTTTAATGATACAACACATCCTATTTTATTTATCAAATTTAAAAATAATTACTCTTCATGAAAACATATCTTTAGAATTCAAACACTTTAATAAAACTTATAACGTTTAACCTCAATATGGACACATTTGTGCATGTTTATCCCCACAAGCACGAATACATATTTATAAACAACTCATGTCTTAACCCAAATTATACTTCTAGAGAAAATCCATCAAGAAGAGTAAGTTTTAATCAATTTACCTCACTTTCACTTTAGCAATCTTAAGATGTCAATACTCTTTTATTTATCTAATATTGATTGAAATGCTCAAACATCACCAACAAGTTTATATCTATAAAAAAATATCTCAATTGCATCAAAACATAACTAAAAAATATTTTTTTATGCTCCCAAATTGGCTACAAGGTTCCAACAACTCAAATCGTCCAATATGTTCATTTACTAGTCTAATCCAACTCCATTCTTATTATTTAGCACCTTTTGAAGTCATTAATAATATTACATTAATTGTCCAATGCTGACAAGTTACTATTCAACGTCTTCTTAACCGACATTTAAAAATTAAATATTCAATTCGGGTAATTACTTAGTTGATTAATTGCAATTTAGCTAACAATTGATTCAATTGTTTCATTGCATTCATCAATTTTATTTCAAGAATACTATTCACCTGGTTTAGAAAATAATTATCCAACCATTACAACTTGAAACAAATATTATTACTACTCTCAACGACTCATAAGAAATAAGTTTGAAGAGTAAAAGCTTCCTTCTTCAAGCTTTTTCTAGAAAATCCGAGAATTTTGATGCTCTTGAACACTTGAAAAGTTTCTAATAATTTCAAATATTGAATGATATTAATAAGAGTGATAATAAGATGTAATTAACATAAAACATCCATAAAAACTCACCCGGTATGCTTAAGTATTCCCCAAGGTCGAATCCACCATGAAAAAACTAAATCCTACATCAAGATTCTCAAAAATGAGATGTTGCGTGCTATTTCCATTTATATAGGTTAATATGCTATCTTGAGTTGTACCTCACGCATAGCATGTTGTACCTCATGTCCCATGTTTTTCTTGGATGGATACCTTTTACTAAAATGCCTATAAGTCCTCGTAGAAATATTCAACTAATGAACGGTTTAAACCGTTGAAAATTATACATAAAGATCCTTGATTTGATAGGTAGCTCACCATACAACTCTTTATATATTGGAATTTATGTTTATATAAAATTAGATATTGTAGACAGTCGTTTGAACTTTAGTCTGTCATATTGTTTCCAACTTGACTTGACTGAGGGCTCTCCTTAGGCCCTATATTATTTCAAATACATCTCGTACGCATTATTATGTGTATGAGATACTCTTCATATTATTAATAGCCTTCAAAAGCTTCGAAATATTTTTGGGGTATTACAATCTTAGTTTGAGATGAGAATTGTGTTTATCCTAAAATTTGGATAACAATTAAACTTATATTGTGGTTTTAAGGATACATGATTTCAATCAACACTGATTGATAAATATGAAAGTAAACGACAAAATAAACCAAACCGGTGTTCGGTATAAACTCCATCCCTCGAGTCAAGATACCCTCGAATTGATAAGTACATAAAACAGAAAAACTGGAACAAACTGATGAATAATAATATAAATGAGAAAGAAAGAGATGATTCACTATAATTTCTGTGAATGATAATGCCTTACAAATGATTAGAACCCCTCTTTATAAGCAGAGGAATTCTACTTATAGTATAACTCTAATTACAGTAGGAGATCACATATTTATCTCATTAACCGCTTCTGATTTGATCCATTTCGAGATTTGTGCCATGATCCTCGACCAATCACAGATATCTTGACCTTCCGTTGCTGAGCCATTTCTGACATTACCCGGAATCTGTCTCCCTAGGCTTCGATTAATACCAATCTCGATCTCGAAAGAAATTTCGATCTCAAACTCAGTATCTCAGCTCCATGATTTGGCCGAAGCTGACCTTAGATGCAACGTACCAGTCTCGATCAAATGGTAAAATCGGGTAGCCCCAATTTCAACCGTATACAGATAGTCCCCTTGTTTCTTGGAGTGTAGTGACAAGGAACGAACTGAGCCTTCGATAAATTATGATGTTATCCCCGTGATGTAAGTGATTGAAATAACCAAAATGTCTCGTCGATTCAGTTCCCCAAACCATTAATGAGCGTCAGTTGGTGGTCGGCCACTAATACTATTGAACCGTCGCCGTAAATCCATGAATAGGCGTTCTCCCCGTTGAATCAAACTTTACCTTCATCTAATTCTCTAAGCTTTTACCTCTCTAAAATTTTTCTCTTCCATTAATCCTCAAGTTTCACCGCCAATCTCCAAACACAAAACCTTACTATCTTCTTCTTTCTTCAACTCACACAATGGCGAAAACATCTAAAACAGTTCCACAAAAGGAAAAATCTTCTTCTTCTTCTTCACGATCGGCCGATGATAAAACGCCGGTGGATGCGCTCGCTCCCTGAGGAGTGTATTCCCGGCCCGTGTGTCCTTAAATCCGACTTCAAAATCGAGAAACCTCCATCGGTCCCTGGTCGGTGTGAGCATGTATCGAGATACATCTGCTCGATAACCGTGGGGTGTCTCAAGCAAATCATGAGAGATTGTAACTCGGGGGAAAAGTGATAAAGATCTCATCCTCTTAAGAGAGCATCACTACCCATGTGGAAGGGTATCTAAGTGTTTACACTTACCCTTTCACGTTGGTCCCTCTCGATCCCATCATCATTGACTTTTTCCGTCAATACTAGGTGACTTAAGGCCATAAACAACCCTCCTTTTGGCGCATAGTGATCATGCTTCGATTTTTCACAAGCAAAACCAAGGGGTTGTCGTTCACCCTCGATCACCTCATCAGGTTATACAGCCTCCGTATCTTTTGAGGATTGATCAAACTGCAACATCGGGCAACCAAGGTGTTGTTCTCGAGCATCGACGAGAACAAAGAATGAGGATGGATGGGTCGATTTGTTTGGGTGAGGACCTCCGATCTCATTCCGAAGGAGAAGATGCCTTTTCCCGAGAAATGGAACTCGAAGCGTAAGTGTTATTTCACTTGTCAAATTCCATGATTCTTTCCATTTTCTACTTTATTTAATGTCTTCTTTCATCATGCAGCGGTTGTTTGGATGCCTCGAGCGATCCCCGACCTCGAGAGTTGGGTCCAAAAGCTGGCCTCGACCTCTACTTATGTTGAATGATGTTGGCACGATTTGGAAAAAGGCCGATGGGAGGCAAAGAACCATGGTAAGCTTCCTCTTTTACATATCAGGTGAATTGGTTAACATTCCTTTATACTTAATTTCTTCTTCTGCAGGCCTGAGCAAGGATGCGACCCTGAGGCCTCCGTCTAGTGAGGAGGAGGCTTTGGCTCCGGCCCTGAAGCCAGCGAATGATAATAAGAGAAAAAGGGCCTCGACCTCCGAGGACCCTAAGCCCAAGAAGAAAAGAGCTCGATTAGCAAATCAAGGACAAACGTTGCTGCTCTCGCTGCCTATGTAGTTAAGGAATTAAGGGAGGAAGAATAAGAGAATGAAGATGGTGACTCGATGCTCGTGACCCGAGTGTGAAAATCCATCGAGACCTCCAAGGCCACTGAATTAGTGGCGACTGGTAAGGCATCGCCTCATGCCGAGGAGGCCTTGGAGAAGGATATGGGAGAACTCCCCGAATCGTCAGAGATCAAAGTTGCTTCTCATCCAATGGCAAGTATACCTGAGGGGGCGGGTCCAGAGACCCCTCGATTGAAAAGAGCATCCCGAGTGACTCACTTGTGGCAATGACAGCAGGTCACTCGCCATCCATTCCTGCCTATTCCAAAGAGGCTATACGGGATGCTTAGGCTTTTGTGACTCCCGAAGTAGGCGAAGTCCCTAGTGAGGAGGATCCTTTTCGGGACTACTTTATCGGGGTCGAGGATGCCTCTAACCTCAATGATGAACCTCTTAGAAGAGGCCCAACATCTTCTGAACCGAGTAAGTCTAAGTTCTTTTGTTGATGTATCATTCCTTTGTTTTTTTCTAACTCTTTTCCCTTTCTATACAGGTTTTCTCTAAGTCACACGCCGAATTGAGCCAGTGTGAAGCCGATCTCCAGAAGCTTTCTGAAGAGAGGAATGTTCTCAAGCTTCACTGGGGGAAAAAGATGAGGATATTAAAGACCTCCGAGATGATTTGGATAAAGATAATAAGTAGCAGATCGAGCTGACTAAGTAGGTAATGATTCTCCTGAGAAACCATGGACTTGATTCTGGGACGGAGGCTAACGTTTCGATATCACAGCTGAAGCAAAAAGATCGAGAGGATTGAGCTATTTCGGGAGGAGGTCGATCAAGTGAAGGTAAATTCCTACAGGTGGAAGGAAGGCATGAACCGCCTTGCTGCTGAGAAAGAGACTACCTTGGCCAAGTTGTCGTCAATCGAAGCCCAACTTTGAAGTGCGAAGGAAAAGTGCCTCGCTCAGGCTAAGAAGATCGAAGATCTCAAAGCTCAGCTGGCTTCTGAACTTGCAAAGGTCCAAGATGAGACTAAAAAGCTAAGGCCGAGGCTGAGAAGATGGTTTCGATCTATCGGGCCGATGCTGAGGCTACTCAAGCCCAAGTGAGGGAGGCCGTCGATAATGCTCAGACTCAAGCATATTGGATTTCCAATCTTGGAGGGAGACCCTCGAGGAAATCCACGCTCGAGGCTTTGATCTTACCGAAGAGATGGAGAAGGAAAAAGAGGGAAAAGCTAGAGCTAAAGCATTGGCAATGATGGCAGCAAGAGCTGGTCCGATAATGATGAGGGGCCCGAGGAAGAAGCTTCTCTTAAGGAAGGAGCTGCCTCCGAGAATAGCTAAGGCCTTTGTATTTTCTTTCTCTTTTGTGTAGGACTCTGGTTGAGCTTTTGTAAATACCTTCATTCATATATATAAAAATCTTTCTTTTTTGAATTTCGTCTCAATTTTTGATTTGTGAAAATTTTGATTCTCTTTATGCCTTGTAAAAATTTTGATATACTTCTTGCCTTGTGAAAACTATGTTTGAGACTTCGGATTTTAGGCAACTTGGTTGAAGCAAAACTAATATTGCCTTTGTAGTCGAGTGAGCTCTTGGCTCTTGCTCGAACTCAAAGTAGTAAAACCCTTAGGTTTTAGTTGAGTGAGGATGGACTCTCGAAATCAAAAAATATAATGGCCCTTAGGCTCTTGAATCGGGCCGATATGGCCTCCGAAGAATGGCTTTTCCCTTTTTGGCTTAAAGATGTTAAACATATAGGAATTTGTTATGCCTTCGCATGAAGTAAGTTTGTACCTGTTGGGTTTTTTCGTTGTCTAATATTATCAAAACCCTTTGATTTTTATGCCTTAGTACAAGTTTGTATTAAATTGTTTGAAGGTTCAAATAGTTCGATACCTCTTAAGGTTTTTTAAGGGCCGATATTATCGAAGCCCTTTGGTTATTTTGCCAAGGCTAGCCTTTGTAATAGAATTATAAAGGAATTTGAAGGCCTGTTTTCATTGCAGAATTTGGACATCTCTGAGCCGCATTAGTTTGGCCGTAGCCTTGGGGTCAGCCTCTTGGGATTATTTTCCCAATTATACTTTGAACTTGTTCAAAGTGTTAGTCCCCGAGTAGGGTGGCCTTGGCCAATAAAATCGAGGGTTTTCCCTTTTAAGGTCTTATAGTCTCGAAGTTTAATAGCTTGAACATGTTAATTTTTTACGGCAGTGACTGAGTAACTGGTTGATCGCTCGAAGTTTAGTTGTAATCAGCCCTTGAGCCAGTTTCAGCAATAAATCATAAGTATGGAACATGTAAAGTTGAAATTTCATTAAGGCACGGACATCTAGCAAGGAAAAAATACTTCTTTCAATAGTTTATACATGTGTACATGTTTTGCCACTAGGGCTCGAGAAGTCTACATGGACACGGTTCATTCGACCTTTTTGTCCTTTACAAAATTTTCCTATCGAGACCCTTTTGACATGAATTATTTTCCTTGACAAGATAACTTCCGAGGGTGATGTCCCCCAGTATTCGAGGTTGATTGTAAAGAATCCTCGTGTACTCTAATTTAGCACGAACAAATAGTTGCCTCGTTAAAAACCTTGCCAGAAAAACCCATTGGGGATAATAATCGGTCGAAGGAAAAAAGAGTGCAACGCGTGCTTTAAGACCTAAGGACTTTATGCTTGGAGAGAACTTTGATTCCTTTGCTCGAACACCTGAAATAAGTTAGAATAAAACATAAATGAAAAAAGAGAAGGTCATACCTCAACAATAATATCGTTTGAGGAGTGATACGTTCCAATTATTTGGAAGTTGTTCGTCGTTCATCGTGCCAAACTTTTATGATCCCTTTCCGATGATGTTGAGGACCTGATACGGTCCTTCTTAATTTGGGCCGAGTTTTTCTTCGTTTGGCCCTTAGATTATAGTACATTTTGATGTGTTGCTTTTGTGCGGCCATTCGGACGAGGGCGACTTCTGGTTTTTCATCTAGTAGCTCGAGGATCGTATTTATAGCCTCGGGATTGGACTCCTTCGTTGTGTATCAAAACTTGGCACTGGGTTCCCAGACTTTGATCAGGACCATAACTTCGGTGCCATATACTAAGGAGAACGACGTTGCCCCGGTACTTGATTTTGACATCGTTTGATATGCTCAAAGGACTTCGGGCAAAATTTCTCTCAATTTTCCCTTAGCGTCGTTCAACCGTTTCTTTAGATTTTGAATGATGGTCTTGTTTGTTGACTCGGCCTACCCGTTCCCGCTAGGATAGGCGTCGATAAGATCCTTCTTATTTTGTGATCTTCAAGAAACTTTGTTATCTTGCTACCGATGAATTGTTTCTCATTGTCGCATATGATTTCGGCAGGTATCCCGAATCGGCATATGATGTTATCCCAGATGAAGACTATAACTTGTTTTTCTCTGACTTTTTTGAAGGCCTGTGCTTCAACCCATTTAGAGAAATAGTTAGTCATAAATAAAATTAATTTAGCTTTACATGGGGCCGATGGCAGAGGGAAGACGATGTCTATTCCCCATTTCATGAACGGTTTTGGGTATAAGACTGAATGAAGTTGATCTCCGGGTTGGTGGATTATCGGCGCATGCCTTTGGCACTTGTCGCATTTTCGAACAAATTTCTTAGTGTCTTTCTCCATATTGGCCCAATAATATCCCGCTCTGATGATTTTATGAACCAGTGATTCAGCACCAGAATGGTTTCCACAAGTGCCCTCGTAAATTTCTCGCAGGACGTAATCGGTGTCTCCTGGTCCCAAACACACTGCCAACGGTCCATGGAACATCCTTCTGTATAAAGTTCCATCTTCGGCCAGAGTGAATCGTGCAGCTTTCGTTCGCAGAGTTCTTGATTCCTTAGCATCCGATGGGAGTTTCCCATTTTTCAAATACTTAATATATTTATTCCTCCAATCCATAGGATCGTGGAGTTTTTTTTTGGCATGGCCTTCTTCTATCACTAACTTCGGAAGTTGTACGACGGTCCCCGAGCAGATTTTGTCGTCTTCGACCGATGACCCCGAATTTGCAAGGGCATCTGCTTCGTTGTTCTGTTCTCTAGGTTTATGTTGTAAGGTCCATTCTTTAAACCAATTTAATGTTACTTGCAATTTATCCAAGTACCTCTGCATTCTATCCTCCCGAACCTCGAAGGTTCTGTTGACTTGGTTCACCACCAGTAGGGAGTCACATTTAGCCTCGATGACCTCTGCTCCCAAGCTTTTAGCCAGTTCGAGACATGCAATCATGACCTCGTACTCGGTCTCATTGTTAGTGAATTTATAAGTTTTGATAGATTTCCTAATTGTATTTCCCTTGGGCGGCATCAGAATGATGCCTAGCCCGGACCCTTTCACATTCGAAGCACCGTCTGTAAAAAGGGTCCACACCTTCGATGATGTACCCTATTTTAACTAAGTTCCTTTTTGACCTCGGGTACGAAGGATGACGTGAAGTCAGCCACAAGTATACTAAGATTTGAGACTTGATGGCCATTCGGGGTTGATACTCGATATCATACCCCCCGAGTTCGGTGGACCATTTGGCCAATCGGCCCGAAAGTTCAGGCTTATGCAAAACAGTACGAAGAGGATAAGTGGTCACCACACATATTGGGTGACACTGAAAATACGATTTTAGTTTCCTAGAGGTGCTTATTAGAGCAAGCACCAATTTTTCTAACTGTAGGTACCGGGTTTCGGCCTCGCCTAAAGTTCGACTAACTTAATAAACAGGAAATTGCGTACCTTGCTCTTCTCGAATTAAGACACCACTTATTGTGATTTCTGAGACTGCTAAGAATAAGTAAAGTTGTTCATCTACTTTTGGAGTATGAAGCAATGGTAGACTCGAGAGGTACCACTTTAATTCTTCTAATGCCTGTTGGCATTCCAGGGTCCAAGCAAAATGTTTCTTCCTTTTTAGCAGAAAAAAGAACCTGTGGTTTCAATATTATGTCCAGGACTGTGATGTCTTTGATCACCTTGATTTTATCGGGGTTGTTTTTAATTCCCCGATTCGACACCATAAACTGAGGAACTTGCTCGAACCGACCCCGAAAGCACATTTCTCGGGGTTGAGCTTCATGTTGTATTTTCTCAATATGTTGAAGGTTTCCTGCAAATATGTTAAATGGTCCTCTGCGCGGGGACTTAACTAGCATATCGTCAATATATACCTCCATTGGTTTACTTATTTTGTTCCTCGAAAATTTTGTTCACTAGGCATTGGTAGGTAGCACCAGCATTTTTTAGTCCGAATGGCATTACGTTATAATAATATGTGCCATACTTAATGATGAATGAATTTTTTTCTTGATCCTCCGGGTTCATTTTAATTTGATTGTACCCAGAGTAGGCGTCGAGAAAACTAAGGGTCTCGTGGACGGCCGTGGCATTGATCATGCGATCGATATTCGGCAGAGGAAAAGAGTCTTTAGGACATGCTTTATTTAAGTCTTAATAATCTATGCATATCCTAAGTTTCTTCCCTTTTTAGGGACTACAACTACGTTTTCTAACCATTCAGGATATTTTACTTCCCGAATGGATCCTCTTTTGAGAAGTTTAGTTACCTCGTCCTTGATGAATGCATGTTTTACCTCGGACTGGGGCCTTCTCTTTTGTTTTACCGGTTTGAACTTTGGGTCCACACTTAATTAAGGTGTTGTTATCTCTGGTGGGATCCCTGTCATATCTAAGTGGGACCAAGCAAAATAATCCATATTATCAATAAGAAATTTAATGAGTTTCTTCCTGAGTTTGGGGGTTAACCCCGTACCCAGGTATACCTTTCGTTCGGGTAGGTACTCGATCAATATAACTTGTTCCAGCTCTTCGACTGTTGATTTGGTGGCCTCGAAATCTTTGGGAATAATGAAGGATCGAGGGATCCAGTAGTCGTCGTTATCTTCTTCCATTCCTTACTTTTCCGATTGAGTCGAGGTTGGTGGCTGTGGTTGCTATTTGGCCTCCTATTTTTCTTTGACCTCTGATCCCTTTGTTGTCAAAAGCGCCGATATCGGTATCACCTCATCGACAGCGAACATTTATTTTGTAGTATGTTGCTCCCCATATACCATTTTCACCCTGTCCGGCATCGTGGATTTCCACATATGGTGGAGAGTCGAAGGGACTGCCCTCATGTTGTGAATCCAGGGCCTTCCGAGCAGTGCGTTGTACCTCATGTCACCCTCGATTACATGGAATTTGATTTCTTGTATTTTTCCAGCTACGTTCACCAGTAAAATGATTTCACCTTTAGTTGTTTCGCTGGCCATGTTGAAACCATTCGACACTCAAGCTGCAGGTACGATTTGTTCTTGCAGGTCGAGCTGCTCTACAACCCTCGATCGAATTATATTTGCCGAGCACCTTGGATCAATTAACACACATTTAAACTGAATTTTATTCATAAGGATAGAAAATACTAGAGCATCATTGTGGGGTTGACAGATTCCTTATGTTTCCTTATTGTTGAATGATACGGTGCCTTCTGGCACATAATCTCGGGTCCGCTTTTCCCTTGTAATGGATACTTTGGTGTGTTTGACCACGGGCCCTAGTGGAATATCGACCCCGCTGACGATCATATGGATCACATGTTGTGGCTCTTCTTGTTCGTTCTTCCTATTGGCTTCCCTTTCTCTTAAATGGTTTTTGGCTCGATCGCTTAGGAACTCTTGAAGAGGACCCTCGTTGAATAGATGGGCCAACTCCTCCCTCAGCTGTCTGCAGTCTTTAGTTCTGTGACCATGCGTGTCGTGATACTTGCACATTAGATTGGGGTTTCTCTTGGAAGGATCAGTCTATATGGGTCTAGGCATCTAGTATACTTGATTATTCCAATTGCCGACACAATACCTGATGCGCCGATATTGAAGTTGTACTCCGATAATCACGGTGCTTCTGTGGGATCAGCATGCTTATTGAAACCACTTTTTCCTATGAGTCCCTGAGAACTCTATCCCTGGTCGCCTTTCCATCATTTCGGATAGGATTGCGCCCGGGACATTTCTGCAATCTGCGTTGTACGGTTGATATCGATCTCTGTTCGACCGAGATTCCCTATTGATATCCCTCTAATTTCTACCTGCGGGCCTGTTCGGACGCCGGATATTAAATTAGATTCTGTTTCAGTTGACGTGATGGTATCAAACATCATTCGTTCAACCCCTAGGTAAAGGCTTGAACAGCCCAATTGTTTGTGACCGGTGGTAGTTCCATGAATTCCATTTGGAATTGAGACACGAACTCCCTCAGTATTTCGTTATCCTTTTGTTTTACTTTGAAAATGTCTGATTTCCTCGTCGCAACCTTTATTGCCACGGCATGTGCCTTTATGAAAGAATCCGAAAGCATGACGACTGAGTCAATGGAATTAGGCGGTAGAGTGTGGTACCAGATCATTGCTTCCTTCGATAGAGTCTCCCCAAATTTCTTCAGTATAACGGACTCGATCTCATCATGTTCCAAATCATTTCCTTTGATGGTGCAGGTATAGGAGGTTACATGCTCGTTGGGATTGGTGGTCCCATTGTACTTAGAGATTTCTGGCATACGAAATTTCTTCAGAATGGATTTCGGAGCCACACTTAGGGGGAACGACTTCTACACAAAGTTCTTTGAGTCTAGTCCTTTTAAAATTGGCGGTGCCTCCGGTAATTGGTCAACCGGGGAGTTGTATGTTTATACCTTCTTATCATTTGCCTCCATTTTTGTTTCTCCTGATTCAATTCGTTTGGTGAGCTCCTCGAGCATTCTCATAACGGTGGGTCATTCCCCGATTCATTGGCATTTGACTTTTCAGGCACTGGTTTGGTTCGGCGGGCGACTTCCTGTTCGACACCCACTTGGCGTTTGATGTTGGTTTTGTAACTGTGCAATAAAGGCTTGTTGATCCTGTAACATCTCGAATATTACTTGGAAGATAACTCCTCCATATCCTCAGCCCTGTGTACCTCGACCACCAGATCGGCCTTCTCTACGTACGCTCCCTTCGGGATCTGCGTCCAAATTCGCATTCAAGGCGATATGTGAATTGACGTCAACTGGATTGGCAATTGATGCTCCCTTGAGATCATCCTGAGGCACCTCGACTCCTGGAGCAGCTACATTGTCGTTTTCCCTGTGAAATCCGAGGCCATTGTCACCGACCCCACTTGGAATTTGATGTTGTTTTTGTAACTGTGCAATAAAGGCTTGTTGATCCTGTAACATCTCGAATATTACTTGGAAGCTAACTCCTCCATCTCCTCAGCCCTGTGTATCTCGACCACCAGATCAACCTTCTCTACGTACGCTCCCTTCGGGATCTGCATCCAAATTCGCATTCAAGGCGATATGTGAATTGACGTCAACTGGATTGGCAATTGATGCTCCCTTGAGATCAGCCTGAGGCACCTCGACCCTTGGAGCAACTACATTGTCGTTTTCCCTGTGAAATCCGAGGCCATTGTCACCATGTGTGGGTGTTGTTTGTGAGTTTGACATGTTTTATCCTGAAAATAAAAATGTTTACAAGAACAAGCGTAAAATAGTGTGTTATCGAAATCAGTATTGAACAATCACTATTATCCTTAGCCCCACGGTAGGGTTCCAACAGTTTACATTAAAATTTGGATAACAATTAAACTTATATTGTGGTTTTAAGGATACTTGATTTCACTCAGCACTGATGGATAAATATGAAATTAAATGACAGAATTGATTTATAATAAACCAAACTGGTATTCGGCATAAAGCTCCAGCCCTGGAGTCCAGATACCCTCGAACTGATAAGTGCAAGAAACAATAAAAATGGAACAAACTGATGAACAATAATGTAAATGAGAAATAAAGAGTTGATTCGCGATAATTTATGTGAATGATAATGTCTTACAAATGATTAGAACCCCTCTTTATATAGCAGAGAAATTCTACTTATAGTATAGCTCTAATTACAATAGAAAATCACATAATTAGCTAATTAACCGCTTCTGATTTGATTCGTTCTGAGATTTGCGCCATGATACTCGACCAATCACGAGTATCTTTCTCTTCAGTTGTTGAGCCATTTCCGACATTACCCGGAGTCTTTCTACCTAGGCTTCGGTTAATACCAACCTTGATCTCTAAAGAAACTTTGATCTCGAACACAATAACTCAGCTCCATGATTTGGCCGAAGCTGACCTTCGATGTAACGTATCAGTCTCGATCAAATGGTAAAATCGGGTAGCCCCGATTTCAACCGTATACAAATCGTCAATGATACCAAAAGGTAAAACTGATTGATTCCATTTTATCGGACCATCAAAATTATCTTTTGCAAACAATGTTGCATCGGTCTCTGCAATCGAAGTAGGGATTGCATCACTCTTCTACTACTTATTCAGGGATTCTTTCTCATCACTCCCCCACAAAAGTGGGAACGGTTTCTGGCTTGTCCCAAATGCGAAGTTAAGCAATCTAGATATTCTCTCGGGGACTGCTCTGGTCATCCCCGTATTCTTTATTCCTTCTATCGGACCATATCTTCTTCCTCGAGGTGCTGATAAGATTACTTCCCGAAATAATAGTCGATGAACTCTTCTTCTTTCGCTTCAGAGCGACTAACTTCATGATTTTGTCTTGAGCTTTATCATACGATTTTGGCATCTCAACCAAAGACCTCCAGCACTGGAAGGATTATAATATCGCGAAATTTCAAATGGAAGGAATAATCAACTCGGAATCTTACCATGATGCTTGGCATTCCGTCCGGAGATCTCGGAGATGTACTTCCAAGATCACACCCACCGGAGAGGATAATGTCTTCTCTACCCATTCTCTAATGTTGGAGACTTCTCCGAGCACTTTCATAGCAGTTGTAATTCAAAGATTAAGTATATAGATGAATAAAATATCATTCCGAAGTAAAATGAAAACTTACATTGATCATTCTACTTCTCCAGGAATGAATGATTTTTGGATTAAACTAAATCCTGGATCGATACAAGAGTACACATACCACCCCAGTAAAATTTTGGAGAACAGATATGGATGAAGTGTCGAAGAAAAGGAGTCCACTTCGACTAATGTTGACAAAAATGAAGGTACGCTACGAGTCTCCGGATACTCTGACCCAATTGGGCAAATGTTGAAATGCCTCTTGAACTCTATGATAACGAGATCAATTGTTGGTTGAAACCCTAGACTGAACGGCTACGTGTATACGAAGGAAAAATCAGCCTGGTAACCAGTAATTTGCTCATTCTCCTAAGTAAGTTGAATATCAACATGATCTTTCCAAAGGTATTACTCCCCCCACAAGAGGAAGGTATTCCAACTAGTAGATAGAAGGAAAATTCATTCACGAGTGTATATTGGTTCGCATTTTTCTTTTCTATTATGTTCCAAAGGGCATAATCTGCTAAGAACTTTAATTACTTCAATACTATTTTCAAAACTACGTGCTCCAAAATGGAAACAACTTTCTTGATGATCTTCTTTCCTTTTGCAGAAGAACAGGGTTTCCTATTTATACGCACGAAACCGACATCACAAGGTCGTCATAACAGAATCTCGAAGTCACCATTTTCTCCAAAACTGCTGTTAATGTCATCTCCAATTAAGATTTGTCACATAAACATTAAATGGAAGCACCGCATGTCATTCCAATCTCAAAACATGTCACTTTTACTTTCTGGATATAGGTATCAGCATATCTCTTTCTTGCCAACAAAGGGAACCAGTTATGATTTCTTTCCCTCTAAAGGTTCTGTCACTTTCCGAAAATTTCTTGAGAACTATAGAAAAGTAGAAGGACTATCTATATTGATGAAAAATAGTGTTGAAACATGGACAATTTAATGGTCCACATGTGGTAAGTATTTCCAAATCATCTCTAAATCCATGAGGTCAACTTTAATAAATCAAATCGAGAGGTGGATTAAAGAAGTGCATCTGAAGATGCCTATATCAGGAACAAAAGTTCCATTCGGTAAAAGATTATTCGAGAAGTCTTCAATATCCGAATAAGTTAACAACTCGGGGATAAGTATGTAGAAAGTCAATAGTGTCCAGATCAATAGGTTAAATATCCGAGATTCGGATAATTAAAATGGAAGGTCATCTGAGAAAGTGCATCCCATATCACTTCCATCGAGAACAAAGTCACCCCCGAAGTAACTATCCAAATTTTCTGAAAAAGTAATTAAGTGTTCAAAAAGTCTGAATGTCCCGATAAGATAAACAACAGTTACAAAATTCACGTTAACCTAATAGTTACGAAATTCAGAAATAATTTAGCAGTTACAAATCCTGTAAACATAATGAAAGGATTGAATAAATGCTCATTAAAGAAGCGTAATTCAAGGGAGCAGTTATACTTGCTTTGTACTATAAGTACTCTCAATTTTTCATTTGCATCCAATTTTGATTCGAATGCAAAAACTACTAGCAATTTCTTTCTACTATGTTCATCCACATTATATATCAATCTTGACAAGCAAACTCCTTCTAATCAAGGATCATCAAATAAGAATCACTTTTCTTCTACTTTATTACTGTTACATTGCTTATTCTTACATTCACCTATTTCATTTTTCTCTTCTAAATTAGCAAGGATAGATCTAATTAGGTTGAATCGCTTTCTTATATGTTTAATTTTATTATCCATTAACTCGATTTTAGTTTACTGACCAAAAGGTGACCCGCTGGAGATAAAAACTGACTCGACTGAAGCCATCGAACTGTTAACACAAGGCAATGAAACTTTTAGATCTATTATTTATGCATGCTGATTGTTAATGCACCGGAAGAGAGGGAGATAGCGGTCAGGTATAACTTCCACTAAGGAGATGGGTTTGTGCATCCGTGGGCCAAAGAAGCTTTCAAGAAGTCCATGATAAAAATATCTAGTATTTTGGTTGTTCCTCCCTTTTGTGATTTACAACATCTAGCTAAGGATGTAAAAAGAAAAATTATTTTTGTAACAACCCGTCCGGTCGTTTTGCTTTATAGAATCTCGTTTTTCTAAATAATACTTCTCGTACTTTCTTTTATTGATTTATGACTTGCGGGGATGGTTGGTTCGGGATTTGAAAGAGTTTGGGTTGGAATCGGAACACTTGGTTCCTTAAGGTTGGCATAAAAGGCCAAAGTTTGACTTCGGTCAACATTTTGAGTAAACGACCTCATAATCGAGATTGACGGTTCCAATAGGTTCGTATGATGATTTTGGACTTGGGCATATGTCCGGAACGGGTTTCGGATGACCCAGGAGCGTTTCGGTGCCAAATAGTGAAAATTGGATTCTTGAAGTTTTAGAAGTTCTATAATTGTGGTTTGGAACGTGATTTTGTGATATCGAGGTCCAAACAGAATTATGAGACCCCGAATAGTTCCGTAATGTCATTTAAGACTTGCACACAAAATTTGGTATCATTCCGAGTAGTATAAGTACGTTTCGGCATGTTGGAAGTAAAATGAAGAACTTAAAGTTTATAAGTTTGATCCAAATGGTTTTAGGGTGTAGTTCTTAGTTTTTTATGTTATTTCGATGTTCCGATCGCGCGAGCAAGTTTGTATAGTGTTGTTGGACTTGTGTGAGTATTCGAAGTGGAGCCCCGAGAGCTCGGGTGAGTTTCGGACGTATAAGAGGGGTTGGAAAACACACCAGATTTCTGGTGTTCTTCGGATCTGTTGCAGGTCTCGCAAATGCGAGGAAAGGTTCGCATTTGCGAGCCTCGCAATTCTGATGAAGGATTCACAATTATGAAGGGAGCCGGCTAGGAAATGTTCGCATTTGCGACACATGCGCCGCATTTACGATCCAAGCAGAAGCCGCAATTGTGACCATTTAGACGCATTTGCGAACGCCACCTCCTAGGCCCAGGCTTCGCATTTGTGAGAATTTTGTCGCATTTGTGAACTTGGTGTCGCAAATGCGACATCAGAGGGCTGTGCACAACTTTTAAAAATGGGACTTAAAATTCAAAAATTAGTAAAAATTATGGGTTTAGAGTAAAACCTAAGGTTTTGATAAAAATAAGATCTAACCACGAAATTTGTTATTGAATCTAGTAAAAATCATATATTCTTGATCCTAAGGTTATGGGTAACGTTTTTCTTCAAATCTTTTCGGAATCCGGGCACGTGGGCGAATTTTAGGAATCTTGCAATTTGGGTTGGATAATCACTCTAATAGGGGAAATGTGAACTTTGAAGCCTATATTGATAATTTTTCACCATATTTGAATAGTTTTGGATTTGTCCGGCTCCGATTTGAGAGTTTGAGAGCATTCTTAAGCTCGGAAGTAAGCTTTGGGGCAAGGTAAGTCTCCTTTCTAACCTTGTAAGAGGAAAATATTCCAATAGGTGAATTTATATAATATGTGATTATTTGTGGAGAATTATGTAAGCATGAAGTGACGAGAGTCTGTACGTAGTTACTATTCCTATTATGTCCAGGTAATTTTCAGCTTACACCTTGCTTGTAAACACTATTGATTTGTTATATGCACTATTTGTGTTGGATGAGAATTCATTTCAAGTTTTTCAAGAATGTGAAGGTTTCAAGTAAATTATCATTTTTTAAAAACGGGATTGAGGAAAAACATGTTATGCTTATATGTAACCGTTTTGCAATTATATTCCGCGAGCGGGGTGATCCTTTATGCTATTCTCATGGGAGCGGGTCATTCGCCTCGGCAGGTTAATCGATGTATCGTTGGTTGGCGTCGTTCGACCCTTTGGCAGTGCACATTTTATTATTTCGTTGAATCCGGCTATACGTCCTCGAAATTTTATGCAAATGATATTTTCTTGGCACTGTTCGCTGACTTTAATCTACTTTAAATGCCTTAAATTTAAATTGTCAATTGAAATGATAGAAATTGAAATGTATATTTATGAAAAGTCTTGTCACTTCCTATTACTATATGTTACCTAGCCTTATATCCATGTTTAGACTCATACATAAATATATACTGTTTGGCCCTAGTAAGTGTCAAGTCGATCCCTCGTCACTACTTCTGCGAGATTAGACTGGATACTTACTGGGCACATATTGTTTATGTACTCATACTACGGTATGTACTTAATTGTACAGGATCTTAGGCAGGTGCATCTAGCTACCCATCCGGAGGGATTCTTGATATCTGGGTCGAGATTCCATGGTGAGCTGCTCTCTTCTGATGTCGTTCAGAATCTTCTTGGAGTCTCTCTTTTTCTTCGATTGTCTATTCTATTTCAGACAGTAGGATAGATATATTATTTTGTACATTCTACTAGATTCCCACATACTTGTGACATTAGTTCCTGACACACACATTAGTAGACTATTCTTTTGGGATGTAATTACTTAATTATGACTTCATTTGGTCATTTCATTTTTAAATTGCCTAAACTATTCGTTGTTATCGAACGCTTTAAATTTAAGCTAAGGAAATGTTGGAAATGTTTTGGTGAAATAAATGAAACCCATTAGTTGATTAATGTTGGCTTGCCTAACCTCGATGTTGGGCGCCATCGCAACCTAAATTGAAAATTGGGTCGTGAAAACATGGTATCAGAGCACTAGGTTCACGTAGGTCTCACAAGTAATGGAAAAACCTAATAGAGTCTTACAGATTGGTACGGAGACGTTTGTACTTATCTTCGGGAGGCTATAGGGTGTTAGGAAACAACTCTTTATTCATCCTCTATCGTGCAGTTGATAGTGTACTAAATTTCATTCTTCGATTCTCTCACAGATGGTGAGGACGCGTATGACTGACGTTCCAGACCCGGAGAATTTGTTCCCCCGTTGCTAGAGGTCGAGGCAGAGGCTGAGAGAGGGCACCGGCCCGGGTAGGGGACGAGGGCATCCCAGAGCTGCCCCAGTGGCACCACTAGTGGATCCAGCAGAGGATCCTATTGTTGAGGAGCAGGGTGAGGTGCCCGCAGCAGAGCCTGCCCCGGTGGATTTCATGACAGCGCTGGGCTTCTAGGAGATTATGGGTCGTATGATGCGGTTCATGGATACTTTGACCCAGGCTGGTTTATTTCTGGCGGACCCGGCCACGTCTCAGGCGGGAAGGGGAGCACAGATCCCTACTGCCCAAACCCCAGGACATGCAGTTGCAATATATCAGACTCCGGGTGCTCTTCCAAGGTGAGCGTCATGAGGATGCTCAGGATTTCATTGGTAGGTGCAGGGACAGACTGCACAACATGAGGATGCTAGAGTCTCATGGGGTTGACTTCACTACTTTTCAGCTGGAGGGCAGGGCCCGTAGGTGGTGGAGCAGAGTCATCAGCGTATGATTATAGCATCGGTTGTCCGGCCACCCAGAGGCGGAGGACAGGTTGGTAGGAGTCGTTCAAGAGGTGGAGGCCAGACAGAGGGAGTTCATCCAGCTACTGTTCAGACAGTTGGAGGCCAGCCACCCGACGCTCCAACCAGATTCTATGCTTTTCCAGCCAGACCAAATGCATTAGCCTTATATGTTGTTATTACAAGTATTATTTCCATCTGCGGTAGGGATGCTTCAGTATTATTTGATCCAGGGTCTACCTATTCCTATGTGTCGTCCCTGTTTGCTCATTTCCTGGATATTCCTCATGAGTCTTTGGGTACTCTTGTTTATGTGTCCACTCTTGTGGGTGATTATGTGGTTGTGGATCGGATCTATCGGCCTTGTATGGTCACATTCTGTGGGTTCGAGACCTGAGCGGACCTCTTGTTACTTGATATGACTGACTTTGAGGTCATCCTGGGCATGGACTGGTTATTCCCTTATCACATCATCCTAGATTTACATGCCAAGATTGTTACCTTAGCCATGCCTGAGTTGCCCAGATTGGAGTGGAGGGGTTCCTCAGTTAGTGCAGCGTCAGGTTGTTTCTTTTCTGAAGGCTCGATGTATGGTCGATAAGGGGTGTTTGGCCAATCTAGCTTATGTATGGGACACCACCACAGAGTCTCTGACGAATTATTCAGTGCCAGTTGTCCAAGAGTTCGCCGACGTGTTTCCTTCTGACCTTCCAAGCATGCCGCCAGATCGTGATATCGATTTTTGTATTGACTTGGCTCCAGGCACTCAGCCTATATCTATTCCGTTGTTCTGTATGGCTCCGAAAGAATTGAAAGAGTTTAAGGAACAACTTTAGGAGATGCTAGCTAAGGGGTTTACCATACCAAGTGTATCCCCTTGAGGTGCCCCAGTGTTATTTGTGAAGAAGAAGGATGGGACTATGCGGATGTGTATTGACTACCACCAGTTGAACAAAGTTACCATCAAGAACAAGTACTCGTTGCCGCATATCGATGATTTGCTTGACCAGTTGCAGGGTGTTAGGGTGTTTTCTAAGATTGACTTGAGATCCGGGTACCATCAACTGAAGATACGGGACTCAGATGTTCCGAAGACTTCCTTCCGTACTAGATATGATCATTATGAGTTCCTTGTGATGTCCTTTGGCTTGACAAATGCCCCAGCGGCATTTATGGATTTGACGAACAGGGTGTCCAGGCCTTATATTGATTCTTTTGTTATTGTCTTCATTGATGACATCTTGATCTACTCACATAGCCTGGGGGAGCACGAGCAGAATTTGAGAGTGATGCTTCAGACATTGCGAGAGCAGAAGCTATATGCTAAGTTCTCCAAGTGTGAGTTTTGGCTAGAGTCAGTGTCATTCTTGGGGCATGTTGTATCGGGGGAGGGTCTTAAGGTGGATCCTAAGAATATTGAGGCGGTTTAGAGTTGGCCACGTCTCACTTGAGTGACTGAGATCAAGAGTTTCCTGGGATTAGCAGGTTATTATCGCCGATTTGTGCATGGTTTTTCGTCCATTGTAGCACCTTTGACTAGATTGACCCAGAAGGGTGCCCCTTTCCGTTGGTCCGATGACTGTGAGGCGATCTTTTAGAGGATCAAGACAGCTTTGACCACATCACCGGTTCTAGTGTTGCCTTCCGATTCGGGGATGTATACGATTTATTGAGACGCTTCACGCATTGGCTTGGGATGTGTATTGATGCAGGATGGACGAGTTATTGCATATGTTTCATGTCAGCTGAAGATTCATGAGAAGAACTACCTCATGCACGATTTGGAGTTGGAAGCGATTGTTCATGCTCTTAAGATTTGGAGGCATTACTTGTATGGAGTGTCCTGTGAGGTTTATACCGACCACCGCAATTTACAACACTTGTTCAAGCAAATGGATCTTAATTTGAGGCAGCGTAGATGGCTTGAGTTACTGAAGGACTATGACATCACTATTATTTATCATCCAGGCAAGGCAAATGTGGTCGCAGATTCCTTAAGCAGGAAGGCAAAAAGTATGGGTAGTTTGGCATTCATTTCAGCGAAAGAGAGGCCACTAGTTTTGGACATTCAGTCCTTGGCTAACAAACTTGTGAGGCTGGACATTTCAGAGCCCAGCCGAGTTCTTGCGTGTGTTGTTGCTCAGTCTTCATTATTGGGGCAGATCAAGGCTCGGCAGTTTGATGATCCGCACGTGGTAGTTCTCAGAGAGATAGTACTACAGGGTGGTGCTAAGGAGGTTTCTATTGGCGAGGATAGTGTTCTGCGACTTCAGGGTCGCCTATGTGTTCCTATTTTTGATGGTTTGAGGGAGAGGATTCTAGAGGAGGCACAAAGTTCACGGTATTCTATTCATCTAGGTGCCACGAAGATGCATCATGACCTGAGGCAGCATTATTGGTGGCGGCGGATGAAAAAAGACATAGTGGAGTATGTAGCTAGATGCCTAAATTGCCAGAAGGTTAAGTATGAGCAGCAAAGGCTAGGAGGCCTACTCCAGCAGATGACTATACCTGAGTGGAAATGGGAGCGCATCACTATGGACTTTATGGTTGGGTTGCCACGAACTTTGCGAAAGTTCGATGAAGTATGGATTATTGTCGACAGGTTGACCAAGTCGGGACACTTTATTCCAGTAGCCACTACTTACATTTCAGAGAGGTTGGCCCAGATTTACATTCGAGAGATAGTTCGGTTGCATGGTATGCCTGTGTCCATCATATCATATAGAGGTCCTTAGTTCACTTCGCATTTCTTGAGAGTCGTACAGAATGACTTGGGCACCTGTGTAGAGCTCAGCACAACATTAAATCCACAGATCGATGGGCAGTCGGAGCGGACAATTCAGATATTACAGGACTTGCTCAGAGCATGTGTGATTGACTTCGGAGGGCAGTGGGATCAGTTCTTTCCCTAGGCCGAGTTTGCTTACAACAACAGTTATCAGTCCAACATTTAGATGGCTCTATTTGAGGCTTTATATGGTCAGCGATGTCATTCTCCCATCGGGTGGTTTGAGCCAGGCGAGGCCAAGTTATATGGTACTGATCTAGTAAAGGATGCCTTGGAAAAGGTAAAGTTGATTCAGGAGAGACTTCGCACGAGCACAGTCCAAACAAAGAGTTACGCGGATAAGAAGGCGCATGATGTATCATTTATGGTCGGCGAGAAGGTTCTCTTGAAAGTCTCGCCGATGAAGGGTATTATGAGATTCGGGAGGAAGAGCAAGTTGAGCCCCAGGTTTATAGGCCCATTTGAGGTGTTGAGGCGAGTTGGGGAGGTTGCTTATGAGCTCGCTTTACCTCCCGTCTTATCAGGATTTCATCCATTTTTTCATCTGTCTATGCTCGGAGGTACCACGTTGACTTATCTCATGTGTTGGACTTCAATACCATTCAGCTAGACGAGAGATTGGGCTACGAGGAAGAACCAATTGCTATTGTTAATAGGCAGGATTGCTAGTTGAGGTCTAAGAGGGTTTTCGCCGTGAAGGTCCAGTGGAGGGGCCAACCAGTAGAGGAGGCGACTTGGGAGCCTGAGGAGGACAAGGATAAGATATCCACACTTGTTCAGCACTCCAAGTATGATTACAGACCCGTTCAAGGACGAACGTTTATTTAAGAGGTGGAGAATGTAATGACCCGACCGGTCGTCTTGCTTTCTAGAATCACGTGCCCCTAAATAATACTTCCTGTACTTTCTTTTATTTATTTATGAGTTTCGGTGATGGTTGGTTCGGGAATTGGAAGAGTTTGGGTTGGAATCAGAACACTTGGTTCCTTAAAGTTGGCTTAAAAGGGCAAGTTTGAGTTTGGTCAATATTTTGAGTAAACGACCTCAGAATCGGGATTTGACGGTTCCAATAGGTTCGTATGATGATTTTGGACTTGGGCGTATGTCTGGAACTGGTTTCGGATGACCCGGGAGCGTTTCGATGCCAAATAGTGAAATTGGATTCTTGAAGTTTTAGAAGTTTTACAAATGTGGTTTGGAACGTGATTTGGTGATATCGAGGTCCAAAAGGAATTTTGAGATCCAGAATAGTTCTGTAATGTCATTTAAGACTTGCACGCAAAATTTGGTATCATTCCGAGTAGTATAAGTACGTTTCGGCACGTTGGAATTAGAATGAAGAACTTAAAGTTCATAAGTTTGATCAAAATGGTTTTAGGGTGTAGTTCTTAATTTTTGATGTTATTTCGGTGTTCCGATCATGTGAGCAAGTTTGTACCGTGTTGTTATACTTGTGTAAGTATTCAGAGTGGAGCCCCGAGGGCTCAGGTGAGTTTCAGACGTGTAGGAGGGGTTGGAAAACACACAAGATTTCTGGTATTTTTCGCATCTGTTGTAGGTCTCACAAATGCGAGAAGAGGTTCCCAATTTGCGAACCTCGCAATTCCGATGAAGGCTTCTCAATTGCGAAGGGAGCCGTCCAGGAAGTGTTCGCATTTGCAACACATGCGCCGCATATGCGATCCAAGTAGAAGCCGCAATTGCGACCATTTAGTCGCATTTGCGAACCCCACCTCCCAAGCTTAGGCTTCGCATTTGCGAGGATTTTTTCGCATTTGCAACCCTAGCATTAGAGAACCTGGTGTCGCAAATGCGACATCAGAGGGATGTGCACAACTTTTAAAAAGGGGACTTAGGCCATTTATTTCATTTCACTTATACACTTAGGCAATTTTTAAAGCTTTTTGAAGGAGGCTTTCACCTAGCACTTTGAGGTAAATAATTCCTATACAACATGAGTTAAATACATAGATTATGGGTAGAGCAAAAATTAGTAAAAATTATGGGTTTAGAGTAAAACCTAGAGTTTTGATAAAAATAAGATCTAACCACGAAATTTGTTATGGAATCTAGTAAAAATCATATATTCTTGGTCCTAAGGTTATGGGTAGCGATTTTCTTCAAAAATTTCGGGAATCCAGGCACGTGGGCCTAGGAGCAGGTTTTAGGAATCTTGCAATTTGGGTTGGGTAATCACTTTAATAGGGGGAATGTGAACTTTGAAGCCTACATTGATTAGTTTTTCACCATATTTAAATAGTTTTGGATTTTTCCGGCTCCGGTTTGAGAGTTTGAGAGAAATCTTGAGCTCGGAAGTAAGCTTTGGGGGCAAGGTAAGTCTCATTTCTAGCCCACTAAGAGGGAAATGTCCCCATAGGTGAATTTATATAATATGTGATTATTTGTGGGGAACTGTGTGTAATGAACCCGGTAGGTCATTTTGAGTGTTAGCTCCCCGATGCCCTAATATCTGCTTTCCCTATGTTTATTTCTGCTTTTGGGACTTGTCGAAATATTGAGTGGTGAAATTCAGAGAGTTTTTGGACACATAGTCCTTATGTGTGAGTTTAAGCTTGAGAAATTGGACCGTAGTTGGAACTGTGTGAAGACGGGTCCATAATAGGATTCAGTTGACTCTGTTAGCTCCGTTGGGTGAGTCTCATTTCTAGCCCACTAATAGCATTGTTGGTGCTGGTGTTTCACACCTGCCGAAGGGGAGCCGCAGGTGCAGACACGCAGGTGCGGAGGGGACCATCGCAGATGCGGAAATGGCCTGGGTCAGCCAGGCTCGCAGGTGCGGCAAGAGTACCGCAAATGCGGAGCCGTAGATGCGGCCTAGTGACCGCACGTGCGGCTCCAGCCCACTTAAGGATTTTTCGCACCTGCGATGTATTTTCTGAAGGTGCGGGACCGCAGGTGTGGTCCAAGGGGGCGCATGTGCGGGATCACTGGGAAGTTTATACCAAATTCGAGGGCTTAAAATTCGTATCTTCTAAAAATGATTTGGAGCTCGGGAGTAGGCGATTTTTAGTGGGTTTTGAGGAGAAGATTCATAGGTAACAATTCCTAACCTTATTTCACTTGTATATCATTAATCTATAGAAATTTCTTCCATGCAATCAATGAATTGGGTGAAAAATCATAAAATGGGAAGAAGTTTCCCCAAATAGAAATCCGAGAATTTACTGAGATTTTGACGTCGGTTTTCGATGATTCTTGTTCGAATGGGTTCGTGAGTGAATGGGTGTTGTAAATTTGTAACTTTCACTCAATTCCGAGACGTAGGCCCGGGGGACATTTTGGGCAATTTTCTTAATTTCGCGTATTAGCTTCGAACTTATTAGCTATTTTGATTCCTTAAAGTGATATTTACATTATGCAATCGAGGTGAATAGATTTGAGCCATTCGGAGTGGGATACTCGTGGCAAGAGCATGGTTTTGAGTTGAGAGGTAAGTGGCTTGCCTAAATCTGTGTTGGGGACTTCCCCTTAGGCTATTTTAATACTATTTTTTTGTTGTTTGGGCGCCGTGTACATGAGGTGACGAGTACGTACACGGGCCATTGTTGCTAAAACTCCATTTTTCCCTCCATGACATAAATCATTTCATTCCTATTTCATTGTCTCATGTATTGACTATGTAGTTTAAATTAGGACGGAGCATGTCTACCTGTTTTACTTGAACTCCCCCTAGTTGTTACTATGTGCACCATGTTTATGTAGTTTTATCCATATTTTTTCCTGTGATTTTCCTGAACTGTTTAAATAAATTGTATCCGGTATTCGTAATGCATTACATATTTAAATTGGGACTACGGACGAGATTCTGGGAGCTTTCCCCCTGTACTGCATTGCATATTTAAATTGGGACTACGGACGATATTCCGGGAGATTTCCCCTGTACTGCATTGCATATTTGTTACTGTGAGATACGTTGTGTTGAGCTGAGGGGTCCCCTGTTGCTATTTTCTTTTAGCTCATTCTTTCTACTGTTTTGCCTTAGCTTATTATATCTCTCTGTTCAATTTTAAACCGTTTTTACTATAAAAATCTAGTAGAGCCTTAACCTGACCTCGTCACTACTCGACTGGGGTTAGGCTCTTCACTTACTGGGTACCAATTGTGGTGTACTCATGCCCTTTCCTGCGCATGTTTTCCATGTGCAGATCCAGGTACCAGCACTTTATTTCGTGGCTAGGGGTCCGAGCAGCAGCTTCCAGGAGATCGAAAGGTAATTATGTCGCGTCCGCAGAGTCCTTCAAGTCACCTTCCACTCCAGACTTAGATAGATTTTTCATGTATTTCATTACATTGTATAGAGTTGTTTGAGATAAAGCTTGTGACTAAAGTGATATTTCGGGTTTTTGGGAAGTTGTATTTTGTACGCGCCAAGTGGCGATGTTTCATTTGTAGACTTACTTTATTCCGTCTTTATTTTATTGCTTTTATTTAATATCTTTACCGCAATTACGCTTACCTAGTCGTAGAGACTAGGTTCCGTCAGAGGCCGGGGTCAGGGTAGAGGACGACCACGCGGTGCAGCCCGAGCACCGGCGAGAGCAGCGACAGAGGAGCCTATAGCAGCCTCAGCTGTAGAGCCGGCACAGGAGGTCCCTATTGCTGCTCCAGCCTTACAGGAGACTTTAGCTCAGTTCATGTGCATGTTCAGTACTCTAGCTCAGGCTGGACTACTCCCGATAGCTCTTGCTACATCCCAGGCCGGGGGAGGGGCTAGACTCCCGCAGCTCGTACTCCTGAGCAGAGGGTCCATGTTGGGAAGGTCTCTGAGTATATTTCTATGCCCCCAGCGGCTCCAGTTTAGCATGATGCTAGGGTAGCTGCTTCTAAGGCCGAGCAGCTCCGACTTGAGAGGTACAAGAAGTACCACCCACCTACTTTCAGCGGACTAGCTTCAGATGATGCTCTGGGATTTCTTGAGGAGTGTCATTGTATTCTCCACACTATGGGCATTGGGTAGACCCGTGGGGTTTCTTTTACCGCTTTCCAGCTGAGGGGAGCTGCATATCAGTGGTGATGGGCCTGTGAGCTGAGTAGTCCGGACGAGGCAGCCTCACTCACTTGGACTCAGTTTTCAGAGATGTTCCTGCGAGAGTTTGTCCCTCAGAGCCTCAGGGATACTTGGCGCGCGGAGTTCGAGCAGTTGCACCAGGGTACTATGACCGTGTCGGAGTATGCAGTCTGTTTCAGCGAGTTAGCTCGGCATGCACCAGCCTTGGTTGCCACAGTCGGAGAGCGGGTTCGCCGTTTCATTGAGGGACTCCATCCTAGTATTCGGACCAGTACGGCCAGAGAGTTGGAGATGGATATCACTTACCAGCAGGCAGTGGGTATTGCCAGGAGAGTAGGGCATGTTCGCCCGGGACAGAGAGGAGAGAGAGGCCAAGAGGTCTCGAGAGACTGGCCATTTTTCAGGAGTTCGTGCACCAGCAACACGTCACGGTAGGGGCTTTGTTAGTCGCCCTATTCATTCAGCCCTTCCAGCAGCCAGCGGTATTCCAACTCCTCCTAGACCTCAGGAGTTCTATTATGCACCGCCAGTATCCAGTGTGCCTTTAGTTCGAGGTGCTATTTACGGCCAACCCAGCAGGCCAGCTCCTATTCAGTATCAGCCGCAGCATCCTCCGGGGGTTGTTTTGAGTGTGGTGACACTCGTCATGTGATTAGAGATTGCCCCAAGGTCAGGAGGGGTGAACATCCATAGTCTTATCAGCCTTCACGTGCTCCACCGGGTCCTCTGACTATTCTTCCAGCCCCAGCTGCCACTCCACCTCCTCAGTCAGCTCGAGGTGGGGGTCAGGAAGGTAGGGGTCGCCCTAGAGGGGCAGGCCAGGCCAAGTACTATGCCCTTCCAGCCCATTTCGAGGCCGTTGCTTCAGACTCAGTCATCATAGGTATTGTCCCTGTCTGCCATAGGGATGCATCAGTATTATTTGATCCAGGATCTACGTATTCATATGTGTCCTCTTATTTTGCTCCACATCTGGGGAGATCTCGGGATTCTTTGAGTTCCCCTGTTTATGTATCTACTCCTGTGGGAGACTTTCTAGTTGTGGACCGCGTATATCGGTCGTGTTTGATTTCTCATAGTGGTTTTGAGACCAGGGCTGATTTATTATTACTCAGTTTGGTAGATTTCGATGTTATCTTGGGCATGGACTGGTTGTCTCCCCATTATGCTATTCTTCATTGTCACGCTAAGATCGTGACGCTGGCTATGCTAGGCTTGCCGAGATTAGAGTGGAGAGGTACCTTAGAGTATACTCCCCGCAGGGTCATTTCATTTCTTAAGACTTAGCGGATGGTTGAGAAGGGGTGTGATGCGTACTTAGCCTATGTGAGAGATGTCAGTGTTGATACCCCTCCAGTTGAGTCAATCCCAATAGCGAGGGACTTTCCTGATGTATTCCCAACTGATCTTCCGGGTATGCCGCCCGATAGATATTTGATTTCGGCATTGATTTGTTGTCGGGCACTCAGCCCATTTCTATCCCTCCTTACCATATGGCTCCTTCTTAGTTGAAGGAGCAGTTATAGGAGTTTCTTGTTAAGGGTTTCATCAGACCCATTGTATCACCTTGGGGCGCTCCAGTATTATTTGTGAATAAAAAGGATGGTTCTATGCGTATGTATTGATTATCGACAGTTGAACAAGGTCACCGTGAAGAACAGGTACCCTTTTCCTTGCATTGATGATTTATTCGACCAGCTACAGGGTTCCAGGGTATTCTCCAAGATTGACTTGCGTTCTGGCTATCATCAGTTGCAGATTCGGGAGCCGGATATCTCGAAGACTGCCTTCAGGACCAGATATGGCCACTATGAGTTTCTTGTTATGTCATTTGGGCTGACCAATGCCCCAGCAACTTTTATGCATTTTATGCACAGTGTGTTCTAGCCTTATCATGATTATTCGTCATTGTGTTTATTGACGACATTCTGGTGTATTCCCGATCACGGGAAGATCATGAACATCACTTGAGGACTATGCTTTAGACTTTGAGGGAGAAGAGATTGTATGCAAAATTCTCTAAGTGTAAGTTCTGGCTTGATTCGGTGGCATTCTTGGGCCACATAGTGTCTTGGTGTATTCACGTATTAGCTTTGAACTTATTAGCTATTTTGATTCCTTAAAGTGATATTTACATTATGCAATCGAATTGAATAGAATTGGGCCATTCGGAGTCGGATACTCGTGTCAAGAGCGTGGTTTTGAGTTGAGTAGCGCAGTCGAGGTAAGTAGCTTGCCTAATTCTTTGTTGGGGACTTCCCCTTGGGCTATTTTAATACTATTTTTTTGTCGTTTGGGCGCCATTTACGTGAAGTGACGAGTACGTACACGGGCCATTGTTACTAAAACTCCACTTTTCCTTCCATGACACAAATCATTTCATTCCTATTTCAGTGTCTCATGTATTGACTATGTAGTTTAGACTAGGAAGGAGCATGTCTACCTGTTTTACTTGAGCTCCCCCTAGTTGTTACTATGTGCACCATGTTTATGTAGTTTTATCCATATTTTTTCCTGTGATTTTCCTGAACTGTTTAAATAAATTGTATTCAGTATTCGTACTACATTGTATATTTAAATTGGGACTACGAACGAGATTCCGGAGCTTTCCCCCTATACTGCATTGCATATTTAAATTGGGACAACGGACGAGATTCCGGGAGCTTTCCCCCTATATTGCATTGCATGTTTAAATTGGGAGACGAGATTCCGGGAGCTTTCCCCCTGTACTGCATTGCATATTTGTTTCTGTGAGATACGTTGTGCTGAGCCGAGGGCTCCCCTGTTGCTATTTTCTTTTAGCTCACTCTTTCTACTGTTTTGCATTAGCTTATTATATCTATCTGTTCAATTTTAAACCGTTTTTACTATAAAAATCCAGTAGAGCCTTAACCTGACCTCGTCACTACTTGACTGGGGTTAGGCTTGGAACTTACTGATACCAATTATGGTGTACTCATGCCCTTTCCTGTGCATGTTTTCCATGTGCAGATCCAGGTACCAGCACTTCATTTCGTGGCTAGGGGTCCGAGCAGCAGCTTCTAGGAGACCGAAAGATAATTTTGCCGCGTCCGCAAAGTCCTTCGGGTCACCTTCCACTCCAGACTTAGATAGATTTTTCATGTATTTCCTTACATTGTATAGAGCAGTTTGAGATAGAGCTTGTGAATAAAGTGATATTCTGGGTTTTTGGGAAGTTGTATTTTGTACGCGCCAAGTGGCGATGTTTCATTTGTAGACTTACTTACCGTCTTTATTTTATTGGTTCTATTTAATATCTTTTTCACAATTAGGCTTACCTAGTCGTAGAGACTAGGTGTCTTCACGATGCCTTTCGGAGGGTAAATCGGGTCGTGACACTATGTATGCACGAAGTGATGAGAGACCGTACGTCGTTACTATTCCTATTATGTCCGGGTAGTTTTAGGCTTACACCATGCTTGTGAACACTGTTAATTGATTATATGCACTATTTGTGTTGGATGGGAATTCATTTCAAGATTTTCAAGAATGTGAAGGTTTCAAGTAAATTATCATTTTTTTTAAAACGGGATTGAGGAAAAACATGTTATGCTTTTATGTAATCGCTTCGCAATTATATTCCGCGAGCGGGGTCAACCTTTCCACTACTCTCATGGGAGCGGACCGTTCGCCTCAGCAGGTTAATAGATACATCTATGGTACGCTCCATTCGACCCTTCGGCAGTGCACATTTTATTTCGTTGGATCGGGCCGTACGTCCTCGGCATTATATGCGCATGCTATTTTCTTGGCACTTTTCAGTGACTTTAATCTGCTTTAAATATCTTGAAATATGAATTGTCAACTGAAATAATAGAAATTGAAATGTATATTTATGAAAAGTCTTGTCACTTCCTGTTACTATATGTTACCTAGCCTTATATCCATGTTTGGACTCATACTTAAATATATATTGTTTGGCCCTAGTAAGTGTCAAGTCGACCCCTCGTCACTACTTCTTCGAGCTTAGACTGGATATTTATGTACTCATACTACGCTTTGTACTTAATTGTAGAGGATCTGAGGCATGTTCATCTAGCTACCCGTCCGGACCACGTTCTTGATATCTGGGTCGAGATTCCACGGTGATTTGCTCTCTTCTGATGTCGTTCAGCAGCGTGTTGGAGTCTCTCTTTTTCTTAGACTGTCTATTCTATTTCAGGCAGTAGGATAAATATATTCTTTTGTACATTCTACTAGATTCCCACATACTTGTGACACTAATTCCTAGCACACACATTAATAGACTATTCTTTTGAGATGTAATTACTTAATTATGACTTCATTTGGTCAGTTCATCTTTAAATTGCCTAAACTATTCGTTGTTATCAAATGATTTAAATTTAAGCTAACTAAATATTGGAAATATTTTGGTGAAATAAGTGAAACCCATTAGTTGATTAGTGTTGGCTTGCGTAACATCGGTGTTGGGCGTCATCGCGACCTAAATTAAAAATTGGGTCGTGGCAGTTTTGTTAAGTATCTATCAGATGAAGCGTGTGATATGCTAGCTAGTATGGGCAATCAAAGTGTTGTGTGTGACACATCTATGGCATGTAATAGCTTTGAATCTATATTCTATAGTCTATGTATTATTAAAGGAAGGAAGTTTGGCAAGAATTGTGACAAGTGGCGGAATGAGAAAATGAAACGTGTTAATTTTTATGAGAAAAAGTAGTTGTTAGGAGTAATAATTAGTTATTAGTTAAAGTTAATATTTTTTATTAAAATTAAAATTGAAAATAATAAAATAACTTTTTTTTAAGTAACGATCGTAGAATTGGAAGAAAAAATAGTTCGTAAGCAGTGGTGTCCTAACCGCTTATGAAATAAAAATCACATTTCTTTGTCAAATGGTTGTACTGTTTACGAAATAATAAAAATGAAAAATTATTTTTTAATTATTGGTCTTAATAGAGCACATTTTATATAAAATAATTAAATATTTTATTTAATTAATAATATATAAATATAGTTTTCGGTGCATTGTGTTGGAAATGTCGAAGAAGTGGTAAAAAGAAACTGTATAAAGCTGGTGGAAACGTCACGAAGTTTAAGGGAGAATCTCTGATTTCAAAGTATAATGAAATTTCCTATTTTTGGAGCACTATATTTCCTCTCTAAATTCTCAAAGTAGTCTGCTTTACATGCCAAACTTGAACTTCTTCGGTTTGTAAGTTATAAATTTTCATTGTGCTCTATTGTTATTTGTTCATGTAAGAATAACTTTATCTATAGATTCAGTTCCAAAAAGGAAGAGACGAACAAGGAAAGATGAGGATGAATGATCTGCAAAAATTCTTGTGTGACAATCTCTTCTCTTCTGACGAGAAAGCAGAAGATGAACAAAGATGCACCTATTTTTTCAGTTAAGTTCTCTCATTTCTCTCCCTGTTTCTTTTAATCGTGTGTTTATTGATGATATGCCTATTTTTCAGTTAAGTTTTCTACTTCTATCCCTCTTTCTTAATGATAATCATTGAAGTGGACTATTCACCCAGGTTGTTTGATGATATGCCTGACTCAATCACCAAATAATATTTGAATAAGTACATAATGTAAAACATATTTTAAATAGAGTTATTCTCGCGAACGCATATCTTAAAACTGATCTTTAAGAACAATCATAGCTTTAAAATTGTATTTCGACTCACAGTGCAGTTCACGGTGGTTATTGCAAGTAATATTTATTTCTTTGACACGTTTAGATTTTCTCTTCTTTTATGTAATAGTAGTTTCTCACCACGCGCATTGCACATGTACGTTAACTTATGTATTACGTGGACTGTAGTTGTTAAGAGATAAAATTTGGACAAAACAAAAAAATGGTGGGTTTTATATAATATTCTACGTAACCTGAAAAACAGTCTTTCACATAATTTCATGCATGCTACTAAATTATGTACCAACAAATTAATTTCATGCAAATAAATTATTTTCTAAGATCATTGGATTTTAATTGGTCTGATATTTGTAGAAGTTGGATTTCATAATATCACAAAGGGTAAAAAAATTTAGGTAAAAAAAGTAGAATCTGATTTTATTGTCTCTTTCTTCTTTATGGCTCTTTGATATTTTTTTCGATTGTAACAGGCCAGTGATCTGATTTATGATTCACTCTACTTTTGATATCCTTCTTGATTACCCATTAGTAATTCATAGAATTGAATAAGTATGTAAACATTAATACTTATGCAAAAAAGTATAAGTAATTAAACAATTAATTTAAATGTATGAGTAAGTTTATAAAGGTAATTCTACGCATATGAACTAACCTCGTCCATGCTTAATTACCTGATATGACTCTAGATTTTTGTACAAATGCTAACATAACTCATGTAAGTAGCAATAATTGTTGATAGTTCGTTGTAAAAATATGGTGTCAATCTTGTAAAACATAAATTGAGAGGACATATAATCTTCTTAGAAATGAAGCCAAATCTATATATACATTTTCCTATAGCACCAAACTTCTAACAATATTTTTTGTATGCTTCAATTGCACCTTTATAGTGAAATAAAAAATAAATAAAACAATCAGAGGGAGTCATTCGTGGTTACAAAAGAAAGCCATAAAATAAGAGGATGTCATATTACTCATGGTGCGAATAGATACTTGAAGATATTATTTGGTGAATTTAAAGTCACAAAAAGAAGCAAAGAAGAGAGACATAAATTATCAAGTCACAAGCTGCATGTACAAAGTACAAATCGATGCAAGGATCTGTCTTATTGTTCTTGCCATTGTTACTTGTAATTTTTTCACTACCTAATCGATTTTGTGGTGTCAAGTTATAAACTGCATGTATATGCAAAAAAAATCAGTATGTCTGCTCTCCCTATTTTTTCCTACTCAAAAAATAATGTATAATGTCTTGTTTTACTTTATAAATTAAATTCAATCCCACCTGAAAACTTCATACGTAGGGAGAGTTAAAGGAATGTATATTCTTGTACTTCCATCTACATGCTCAATTTCACTTTTTTTTTTTACTCTAACCAACATCACGTTTGATAAAGGCATGGATTAATATTGAAACAATTGATATCAAGAGTGTCTCTTTACTTATTGTTATGTCCTTTCATAAACGATTTTCATAGAATATACAAATGCAGTTTAATATTAACCTTAAATAACTTATTTGAATAGTGTCTTTTAAAGTTGTTATTTATTTGTTTATAACGTTTGGAATTGGGTCTCAAATTCGTCTAATTGTTTTATTGCAATAAAGAATCATGTTGTTTAGTATATTGGTTTATTTTACCTTAATGTATCTTAAACATTAAGTAGGAGGCTGATAATTTTTATTTTGGCGAAGGGCAAAATGGTCAGTAAATTTTAAAGGATATTTTTGTAATTCGATTTTTAACTTAAGACCTTCCCACTTTTAATATAGTATAGATGAGAAAATATAATAAGAAATTAGGCCAAGCAAATCTTTAATATTTCAAATTTGGTTTTTCTTTGGTATAGAGTAAAAACTAAAAAAAAGTATAGAAATGGACTTTGACGTTGCCACAACTTGTGCGTCTCCGTGAAGAAGTAAACTAAAGGTAATTTCCTTTTTCTTTTTTTTGTTAATGATACTTTGGTAGATTACTAGCACTTTTTTTTTCTTTATGAATGTTCACTTGATTTATATCATCTTTTGAGCTACTTGTGGGAATTATTGAGGCTAACGATTGTAGCGAATTCAAAATATCAACGCTACGAGTTTCAAATATGTTGGTCACCAAACTCAAGGGTTATCAACACGAAATCGAGAGAGTGAGGAACGATGCATTTCACTTTGGGCTTCAGGCGATATTGTTGGATCTCATCCTCTTGAAGGAAGGCATGAGGGATGAAGCCAAACAATAGGTGTTTGCAACTATTTTCTTCTTCGTTACCAAAAAACATCTTTCTCTTCATCTCCTCTTACCTCTTCATATTGAAATTATACTTGCCTTGATACAGTACTTTATTCAAGTTTTGTTCCGGCGACATAGAATTCATTACTCTTTGTTGTTGTATTGTGGCTGATATTTCAAATTTTATATGCTTAATGCAGGATTAGTGCTTACAAAGATCAATTGAAGCTTATACAATTGAAATAATATTACTATGCCCCTGGTATATATTTTATCCATTTTCTTTTAATTTGTACATTGAGTCCACACTTCAACAACGAACAACATTTGATCAGCTAGCAACTGAAGAGATGTAAGGTTGATTATATATTAAAGATCAACCACTAAATTCATTGTTAGATAACTTTGAAAAAAATATGAAGTAAAGATCAAGCATTGAGTATTTTAAGATATAAATTTAAAAATAATTTTGTCATCCAGTCCCATTCATGAATTATTCAGTATTAGGTATTTGTTTCACTTCATTGAATCATTAAATTGTCAGATACTTCATTCAATTGAATACTACGACCCTCATTTGTTGGTCCTTAGGGATACAGTGTGACACGGTGGTGCTAAGAAGCTTACCGTTGGAGATGATGGAGTTTTGAGGATGCAGGGTCGTGTTTGTGTGCCTAATGTGGATGGACTTCGTGAGTTGATTCTTAAGGAGGCTCACAGTTCCTGATATTCTATTCATCTGGGCGCCACCAAGATGTATCAGGACATGCGGCAGTATTAGGAGGAGGATGAAGAAGGATATAGTTGCTTATGTAGCTCGGTGTCTAAATTTTCACCAAGTAAAGTATGAGCATCATATACCTGGTGGTTTTCTTCAAAAGATAGAGATTCCTGAGTGGAACTGGGAGCGTATCACTATGGATTTCATTGTTGGAATCCCACAGACTCAAAGGAAGTTCGATGCAGTTTGGGTAATTGTGGACAGGATGACTAAGTCGCAGACTCAAAGGAAGTTCGATGCAGTTTGGGTAATTGTGGACAGGATGACTAAGTCAACGCATTTCATTCCTGTGGCAGTTACCTATTCTTCAGAGTGGTTGGTAGAGATTTATATTCGCGAGATCGTCCGTCTTCACAGTGTGCCCGTGTCTATCATTTCTGATCGAGGTACGCAGTTCACCTTGCACTTTTGGAGAGCAGTACAACATAAGTTGGGCACGCGAGTTGAGTTGAGCACATCGTTTCATCCTCAGACGGACGGACAGTCCGAGCGCACTATTCATATATTGGAGGATATGCTCCACGCATGTGTTATAGACTTCGTAGGATCATGAGATCGATTCTTTCCCCTTGCAGAGTTCTCCTAAAACAATAACTGCCAGTCGAGCATTCAGATGGCTCCCTATGAGGCATCATACGGTAGGCGATGTCTGTTTCCAGTTGGGTGGTTCGAGCTGGTAGAGGCTCGGTTGTTGGGTACTGGCCTAGTACAGGATGCCTTGGATAAGGTCAAGATTAATCAGGATTGACTTCTTACAGATCAGTCCAGGCAAAAGAGTTATGCCGACCGTAGAGTTCTTGATGTTGCATTCATAGTCGGGGAGAGAGTTTTGCTTTGGGTATCACCCCTGAAGAATGTAATGAGGTTTGGAAAGAAGGGAAAGTTGAGCCCTAGGTATATCGGGCCCTTTGAGATTCTAGAGTGAGTGGGACAGGTGGCTTACAGGCTTGCGTTGCCACCGGGGTTATCAGCAATTCATCCGATGTTCCATGTGTCCATGCTTCAGAAGTATCACGGCGATCCGTCCCATGTGTTAGATTTCAGCTCTGTCCAGTTGGACAAGGATTTGACTTATGATGAGGAGCCGGTGGCTATTCTAGCCCGGTAGGTTTGTAAGTTGAGGTCGAAGAGTTATCCTTCAGTCCGAGTGTAGTGGAGAGGTCATCCCGTCAAGGCAGCTACTTGGGAATCTGATTCGGATGTGTGGAGTAGATATCCCCACCTTTTCACTAGTTCAGGTACCTTTCTAGGTCCGTTCGAGGATGAACGAGTGTTTTAGAGGTGGAGAATGTGATGACCCGATAGGTCATCTTATGTTTTAAAACCTGATTCTATGATCTGAAGCCTTAAATATCTTATTTTAGCCTTCCTCGATTTGCGGGCGCATTCGGGGTGTCTTTCCGGAAAGCTTTTATGTGAAAAAACTGAGAAAATATGAAATTTTGCCTTAAAACCCAATTGAGTTTACGTCGGTTAACGTTTTGAGCAAAATGGAACTAGATTGGCGTTTTGAATGTCCTGGTGGGTATGTATCGTGATTTGGGACTTGGGCGTATATCCGGAATCGAATTTGGAACTCCCTAACCGAGTTATTGCATTTTAAAGAAATTTAAAAATTTAAGGCTTAATGAATTGGAAATGGATTGACCAATGTTTGACTTTTGGATATCGGGTCCGTATTTGGGTCGCGGAGCTCGGTATAGGGCCAATACTATGTTTATGACTTGTCTGTCAAATTTGGTGAGAAACGGAGTTGGTTTAACGTGATTTGGATGTCTGGTTGTCAAAATAGAAGTTTCAAAGTTTTCTTGAAATTTTCATTCGATTTGGTGTTCAATTCATAGTTTTAGGTGTTATTTTGGCGATTTGATTGCGCAAGCAAGTTCGTATGATGTTTTTAGACTTGTGTGCATAGTTGGTTTAGAGCCTCGAGGGCTCGGATGAGTTTCGGATAGGCTACAGAGTGAATTTGGACTTAGAACATTGCTGGTGTGCTTCAGTTTTTGTTGCAGGCCTCAGATCTCGCATTTGCGACCACTGTTGGGTTCGCATTTGTAATTGATAACGCTCAACTATGTCTTATAGAAAGACCAAACGGGCGCTGCAAATATAATCTGGGGTATTACGCCCAGAGTCGATCCCACAGGAAATTTACGTATCAATTAAGTCTTTAAAATACTAAACTATTACTTAATCAATCTTCTCAAGACTTTTGAGTATCAAGTGGTGATGTTTACTAAATCTAATGACAAAATAATAAACTAGCAACTAACTAACAATATAGTGTAAACAATGATAATAAAGGTCTAAGGTTATGGTTTTCCCCGTTGGTGAATTCTTTCTCGGATATTTCTTATAGTTTAATTAATCGTCTCTATCAATCATGAACACTCTATCTACCATAAATCTCTCTCAAGTAATTATGATAATTTACTAGACGCACTCTCTCAAGTTACGCTAGCTAGATTGCATTACAGTTCACTTTAGATTGCACCCGAGGTATCGTTATCTCTAATCCAACCTCTAAACCCTCGGTTATGACTTTCGTCTATACTCCGGGATTGATGTTGTTCAAACAACTACCTAAATATGTACTCTCTCTCAAGTAGATACATAATAATTAGGAACAACTAATTGAAGGCCATTCAATTAACTACAACAAGAATGTAGTTGAACAAATAGAGAATAATTAACCAAATATATTAATATCGCAATAAATTCATCCCCAACGGGTTCTACCAAAACCCTAGATTAAATAAGTTAGCTAGACATGTTCATAAGAATCAAACTCAAAATAAATTGCATAATTGAATTACAAAGTAATGAATAAAAGATGTAGAAATCAATGTTTTGTCACTTCAATGGTTTCTTCTATTCAAATCCTTCGTCTTCCTTCCAATCCTCGTTAAGTTGTGTTTTAGGAGTCTACTTATATGTTTAGGACAACCCCTAAACGTGTAGGAGACTTCTATTCCAACCGGGAAACACTTAAAATTGTCAAAACTCGGAATTGACCGAAACAGGGACCTGGCGTTATGAGGCTAACGCCTGGATAACGCCAGGCTAGGGCTGGCGTTTGGACTCCAACGCCAGGCTAGGGCTGGAGTTTGGACCCTAACTCCTGGCTAACGCCAGGCATGGCCAGGCGTTTGGGCTCTGGCGCCCAGCTATAACCCAGTGCACTCTTCCTCGCCTCTTGAGCGTATTTTCGATGTATTTTCATCCATTTAGCTCGGTTTC
>MDKI01080823.1:0-55957 GCA_005239505.1 Nicotiana paniculata | reverse complement strand
AAATAACAATATTATTTGGGGTTTTTACCAAGCCATACACTATAATAACAGTATTGCGACGAAGATTTCGCTGGAATTAATTGTTACATTATAATTGTAGAGAAAACAACAACTTTATATATAATCAGTAAAGTCCCACAAAGTGGGGTCTGGGGAGGGTAATCTGTACACAGACCTTACCCCCACCCTAAAAGGGCAGAGAGGCTGTTTCTAATAGACCCTCGGCTCAGGAGGACGAAAATAAATACGAAAAGACAATACATTAGTAACTTCCAATCGAAAGTAATAGCATAAACATAAAAACATGAAAGTAATAACATAAACATAAAAGCCATCAAATAAGTGACAAGCAATACCCTTAGCAAGTATCTAAGGGAAGAGAACGCTCAACATAGACCGCAAGCCCTCTAAGGTCAATCATATCCAAACCCACCCCACCCCGGGACTGAAGAATGAAAATCTCTACTACCCCTATCCTTCAACCCTAATACTTGACCTCCAGACCTTCCTATCAAGAGCCATGTCCTCGGAAATCTGCAGTCTCGCCATGTCCTGCCTAATCACCTCTCCTCAATACTTCTTCGGCCGCCCTCTACCTCTCCTCAAATCCACCACCGCCAACCGCTCACACCTCCTCATCGGGGCGTCAAAGCTCTTTCTTCGCACGTGACCGAACCATCTTAGCCTCGCTTCCCGCATCTTATCATCCACCGGCGCCACGCCCACCTTCTCCCGAATATCTACATTCCTAATCCTATCTATTATGTTGTGCCCACACATCCACCTAAGCATTCTCATCTCTGCTACCTTCTTCCTCTGAATATGGGAGTTCTTAACCGGCCAACACTCTGCCCCGTACAACATGGATGGACTAACCACAGCTCTATAAAGCATACCTTTAAGTTTTGGTGGCACTTTCTTCTCACACAAGACTCCAGATGCAAGCCTCCACTTCGTCCAGCCTGCCCCTCTACGTCTGGTGACGTCCTCGTTGATCTCCCCATCCCTCTGAATCACCAACCCAAGGTACTTAAAGTTATATCTCTTTGGGATGACCTGATATCCAAGCCTCACGTCCCCACCTACCTCACTCGCCTCAGCGCTAAACTTGTACTCCAAATACACCGTCTTAGACCTGCTCAATTTGAAACCCTTAGACTCGAGGGTTTGTCTCCAGACCTCTAGCTTCTCGTTAACACCAACCCTCGTCTCATCAATCAGAACTATGTCATCAGCGAATAACATACACCATAGCACATCCCCTTGGATGTGGTGTGTCAGTGCATCCATCACTAAGGAAAATAAGAATGGGCTAACCGCAGAGCCTTGGTGTAACCCCATAACAACCGGGAAATGCTCTGAGTCTACTCCCACAGTCCGAACGTTAGTCTTAGCTCCATCATACATGTCCTTGATCGCTCTTATGTAGGCTACCGGCACACCCTTAGCCTCAAGACTTCTCTAGAGCACCTCCCTAGGGACATTGTCATACGCTTTCTCGAACTCAATAAACACCATGTGTAGGTCCTTCTTCTTATCTCTTAACTGTTTCACCAACCTTCTAATAAGGTGGATAGCTTCCGTGGTGGATCAACCCGGCATAAACCCAAACTGGTTGTCGGATATCGATGTCGTCTTCCTCACCCTCGCCTCAACCACCCTCTCCCAGATTTTCATAGTATGACTTAGTAACTTGATGACCCTATAGTTGTTACAACACTGGATATCACCTTTGTTCTTGTACAACGACATTGAACAACCCCGTCAACCACTCCAAGGCTGCTCTACCCACACACTCCCAAAACTCCACCGGAATTTCGTCCGGCCTGGACGCTCTACCCCTACTCATCTTATGCAAAGCCCCCACAACCTCTTCCACCCTAAAGCGCCTGCAAAATCCAAAGTCTCGGAGACTACCCGACTGCCCCAAGAACCCTAGCTCTATTTTTGGATCCCCCTCCTCGTTAAGAAGACCTCGGAAGTACGACTGCCATCTGTGCTTAATATGAGACTCCCCCAACAATACCCGACCGTCCTCGTCCTTGATTCACCTCACCTGGTCTAGATCCCGAGCTTTCCTCTCCCTCGCTTTAGCCAGCCGAAATAACTTCTTGTCCCCGCCCTTCTCCCCCAATTCCTCGTACATACGACCAAACGCCGCATTCTTGCCCTCCGTGACCGACAGCTTCGCCTCGTTCCTCGCCACCTTGTACCTTTCTCTGTTCTCCCTCCTCTCCTCCTCACTGGTGCTCCCGGCCAACTTTGCATATGCTACCTTCTTCGCCTCCAGTTTACCTTGGACTACATCATTCAACCACCAATCGCCTTGATGCCTGCCAGAATAACCCTTCGATACCCCTAGCACCTCCCTCGCAGCCTCCCTCAAAAAGTTCGCCGTCACTGACCACATAGAGCTCGCGTCCCCACTACCCCTCCAAGATCCCAAAGCGGATAACCTCCTCTCTAACTCCTAGTCATTATCCTTACTCAAAGATCCCCATCTAATCCTTGGACGGCGCTAGACGAACCTCCTCTTCCTCTTTACTAAAATACCTACGTCCAGCACTAAAAGCCTATGCTCCGTCGCAAGGGACTCACCCGGAATAACCTTGCAATCCTTGCACAACCCTCTATCACACCTTCTGAGGAGGAGGTAATCAATCTCACTCTTCACCGCCGCACTTTGGAAAGTAACCAGATGTTCTTCCCCCTTCGGGAAAGCCGAGTTCGCAATCACCAGCTCGAAAGCCCTAGCGAAATCTAACAGCGAGGAACCTCCTCCGTTCCTTTCCCCAAGGCCGAAGCCACCGTGCACTTCCCCATAGCTACCAGCGGCCGCCCCAATATGGCCATTAAAATCTCCTCCAATAAATAACCTTTCAGAAGAAGGGAAACTACGCACAATCTCGTCCAAACCCTCCCAGAAGTGCCTTTTAACCTCCTCATCCAAGACTACTTGTGGCCGTAAGAGCTAACGACATTGAGGGTACACTCACCAATCACCAACCTAATAAAAATTAACCGATCATTCACTTGCCTAACCTCAACCACAGACTCCCTAAGATACGTATCCACCAAGATAATTTACAATTTTTCAAAATATCTGATGCAAGCAACATACCATATTATTCTTTTGCTTTTAACGTTGTAGTTGAACATGTCTACTTCATCATTGTAGCTGACTCGGACAATGATTCCAAGTCTGGAAAAATGCAAATAACCCTTGATGATTTTGAGTTACGTGAGAACTTTTCACAAATTGTTAAGTTCCACGAGGTTAATGAAGATGAAACAACACCTCTATAACAAGGAAGAATAAGGGTTCCTGGAAAGCATGCTAGATCCCCTTTCTCCTTTACTTTAATTCCGGTGGAAGCAATTCTATTGGAAATCCTCGAATTTCAACATCAAGCATCCATTTACTGGAGTTATTGGTGACAATGTTGATCCTGATTTGTTGGAAGAATTCAATAAGTGGTTATATTTTGGGACCAGCACAGTTTCAAAGAGGTTAGTTTCTACGCTTTCACTTAATTTTGCGGAGGGCCTAGAATTTATGTATTTCCATTTGCAACTACATTTTAATTAGTTTTCTATGTCTTTAAATAAAAAGAAGGCGCCTTATACTATAAACATAACATGTTCAACCCGTGGTTTGATCTTGGAGTGGAGAAAGTTGATACGAAGGACTGGTTTTATACTTTGGCACATCCTGGAAAAATCCAGATAAACATGGTCCGTTCATACCCTGACATATATTCTGCAAGAAGCACTATCGCCAACACCCTGACATATATGGTTACGTATTATGTTTGTTGTAGATTTTACCGTCTAAAATTGGTAACTGAAATATATTCTCTCCCTTCAATCGCGCGTCTTAAAATCATGGGTGGATGCGCGTACACCCAAGCGATGCACGTAGACCCAAGCGGTTTCACGTAACACCACTTTGCCGGAAACTTTTACTAAATACACATAAAGAATACTTAACAAACATATATGTAAATTATAGTTTTACAGAAAAATTGTTGTATTCTTTTGTTCTTTTTTGTTCAACATAGATGTAAGAATTAAAAGATAGAATATTATGTTTATGGTGAAGTTTCATTAAATATTGACTATCGTTAATTACTATCTTTATGATTCAATATTCGTTTTAGTTTATAAATGTGGCTCCGCTTATGAGAACTCATGCGTATGCTTGTTGCGACCAAACACACCCACGCAAGTATACGTGGTCATCAAGTAATAAAGTAGTGAGTAGAGTATCGTCCCACGATAACTTATGATTAACTTTTGATGGATTCAACTCAATTAACTTATCGATTCAATAGATTTATCACAAAATATATAATTAGCTACGTAACTACCTAAAAATACCAAGAAATGAATTAACTAGAACATCAACCAAAACAAATAGCAATTTCAAATAATAATCTGTAGGAAAGGATATCCGAGGGTCAGGGGTTAGCTGACAATCGTGTTATGTTCTTGGATTAAAATGACTAATTGATTTATCTGGATTGTTGATTGACAGGGTTGATATTACTCGTAAGAATCTATCGAGTCCTTACTCTCCTATCCAAATTAACTTAATGCCTATATGTCTATGGAGTTAAGATTAACAAGAATTCATTTACAATTCCTATATTTCAACCAAGCAAGGCAAGTAGGTATATGTCTATCCTAATTGCGAATCCGTTCTCCGATGCCCGGTTTCAAGAACCTGCTCTATTTTAATTCTATAGGCAATCTAGAATTTCCACTTTCGAGTTCAGCTCTAGATTCGTATATAATATTTTACTGTTAGCTACTCAGTTAAATAATTACGAACAAAATTAAATAAACAACCCAATATGATAAACTTCAACTTCGTCAAATTAAACTCCAAATATAACATTCATGTATCACCCATGACCCTAGAATAATAGGGTTCTTAGCCACTCATGTTCATACAATCGTCAAAAATAAAGTTGTCAAGCATAAAATCAATAGGTACTAGAAAAGAGATGGAAGAATTGATCAAATCCGTGCTCCCAAGTGTTTTGCTCTTTTGTTCTCTTCTAAAAAACACGTTCCCCCTTTCAAAATAGGTTTAGGTCGGTTATTATATGAGTTGGGGGCGTCTAGGGAATAAAATACCTGAGTCCTAATCGAAATAGGGCAATTTCACTCGAGCGTCCAAGGCAGCGTGGGGTGCTAGCACTGGCGCTCAAAAGTTAAGCATTCTGGAAACTCCGCCACAGCCAATGCCCCATGCTGGCTGTGGACCTCAAAATTCAATTTTTGCCTTTTTGCTCCGATTCGCGTAATTTCGTCCCAAATTGCATCTGAATGATTCCTACACATTGAAATACAAAAATTTAGCACAAATCATCATATTAAACATCTTAAATCTACGAGACATGAGCAAAACGTGACGGGATTTATATTAAAATATGCATACAGTAAGCCGATTATCAACACCCCACACTTAAACGTTGCTCATCCTCGAGTCAACCAACAAATAAATCTATTTGTGAGCACTCTACACCAATGATCATGGTTTATAAAAACAATTAAACTCTATCAAATGCATTCACCACACACTTTCCTTTAACTTATGCCATACTTCAAAAATATTCAAACAAAGACAACTTGCTCACAACAATCCCAACCTCAAAAACCGACTCAATGTCACAATGTACTCATGGCTTGAACACCGAACGTCGTAGAGAAGTTTAATAATCTTACCTGTCCCTCGTGAAACCATGTGCCCTCACAACAAGAACAGGAGAGTAAATTGAATCCACACATTCGAATCTCATAATCAAATATACTTTAAGGACTCACATATATCAAATAAATCTCTCATTCTCACAAAGAAGTCACATGCATGCAATTTGTACCATAGAAATACCCTTAATATAAATCTCTACTAATGCAGCTCACTCTCTATATCAAAGAAATCTCTCATTCTCTACTAGGCTTATAATGTGGGTGCCAAATAAATGTTTATAGGATCAAAAGGGGTAACTAGGGATAAATTATATTTATGATAAGCAATAAGCTCAAAAAGATCAAAGAAAGCCTAGAATCATTTTTCAAACTACGCATCACCTGAAATTTCGCTTCAACTCACATACGGGGCAAGTTCTAGACACAAGTACAATGACATGGACTACACAAAATCTCACCACACATAACACATGGCTCACTAAGGATGGTCCCATTCTGACTTAAACAATGCAAGTATTCACGAAGCCACGAGTATTAAGCATTTAGCGCAAAGTGAACACAAGTCAGGAAAATGAGAAATAGTTATCACAAAACATGCTATCCAATATATAAGGGCATCATGATCAATTTTAAAATATAGGGAAGGTACTACACATGCCAAAACATAAATATGCCACTATCAAACATGTCAATGGCGCCTCGGTTCATCATTCTTCCTTCTTTTATTCCCTAAATTCCCAATCTACTCTAAAAATTAAAAAATTACTATCCAGTTAAAACTACATCCCATGGAAAAGAACCGAGGCACAAAGAAAAACCACGGGGGATTATTACTACCTAAAGAAAGCTTAAACACATAATTTTGGATTTTTTTAGACTTTAATCCCTAAAGAAAACTGTCTAAGAGATCCATTGTCGGGAAAAGTCCAATTTTTTCTAATTTTTTTAAATTTTTTTTTCTTTACATAAAAACTATTACACTAAGAAAGAATACTACACCTAACCTAGGATAGTATGGAAAATAATCCAAACAATCTCCTCACCCCAGACTTAAAATTATGCAATGTCCTCGATGCACACTGTAAATAACAAGAGGGTAAAGATACTCCCTGGTAGGCCAAAGGCCGAAGCATTAGTAGCTCATGGGATACTCATACTTCTCCCAGGTATAATCCTTTGTGCGGGCACCCCACACTTAGTTCCAACCACACGTCTCACTTTTGCACAATTCCTATGGCTTTGCTTCCTATGCTCGAAATCCTACAAAATAAAACAACACTACAAAAATATTACAATAATAAATGATAATAAAAGAAAGCAGTAAAGCTGGGTTGCCTCCCAACAAGCACCCGATTTAACGTCGCGGCACGACTTGAACCACTTTTTGCCTCCACCTCGAACATATGAATTGAGCTCCTAATTTGGCATCAAGCTTTCTGTTACGCTCCCTAGGCGGTGAGATAAATTTAATTAGGCCAAAAAACCAATATCGCATTCTACACTTCTTGGCCTTCGGATGAGGTATGTAATTCTCTCTCTCTGGCATGACAAAATCCAGAGTGTAAACACCTCGTTCCTCATCCATTGGCTCATCAAAAAGCTTAGATGACTCGATTTCCATGTCATCATCAAAATATAATGTTGAAAAATGTATGGAATGAAGACCAATGCGCCCTAACTCTAGAATTGTATTACTCTTTACATCCTCATATGTGCACACACTAGAGTCTTCAAATATAACATCATCTGCTACCTCGGGTGGCTCTAGTGTACTTTTCTCAACATGGGCATCATCAACAAAAATATGCTCAAATGATTGGCTCTCCACTTTTAGCTCCTCAATTTGTCGTATAAGCTCCCCTTAAACTTCACACAACTCATTACTATTTTGTTGAGCATTAGACGCATCAACCTTTGCATTCAATTGAGCCTCTAAGTCATGAATAACAATGCCAAATTTTTATATCTTTTGTCCTAGTTCAACTCTTCCTTCTATTAAGTCTTTCTTCCCATCTGTAATTTTCCCACGTTGGGCCTCATATATTTCTAATCTTTCAGCTTGTTCCATTAGCCAAGTTTGACTCAAAATCTCATCTTTTTTAAAATTTTCCTCTGGCACTTGCACCATTCATTCAATCCTGCCATATTGACATTCATTATTGTGATTGTTGCCCTCATTCTTTTCATAGCTTTATTGAGTTTATCTCGTTGCTCTGCTACCTCCCTAAAAATATCCCTAATATATGCATCATGTTCCATATCCTGCACTTCATTGCCTCTATCAAACTCACAAACATCATTAGAAAGATCATAATAAGGTCTCAGAGAAGGATAAAAAGAATTAGGACAACTATCACAATGGCCATCTTGACCACCACACACAATACAAATATTCCACTTAAAGGATTGAGATTGTGCGCACAACTCGCTCCTGGGAACATTCTGAAATTTTTTCCACTAGTGGGGTCCTCTACAATATGGACAAGTATCATCAAAATAAGAATAACCACCATTTGAATAATTTTCATTCCAAGATGCCATGCTAAAATAAATAAATAAAAAATACTAACTAAACTAAATAAAAAGAAACATGAAGAGATTAAAAAATGTCTACTCTAGAAAAATAGCTAATTTCTAAATCCCCGGCAGCGGCGCCAAAAACTTGTTGCGACCAAACACACCCACCCAAGTATACGTGGTCGTCAAGTAATAAAGTAGTGAGTAGAGTATCGTCCCACGAAGACTTATGATTAACTTTTGACGGATTCAACTCAATTAACTTATCGATTCAATAGATTTATCACAAAATATATAATTAGCTACTTACTACCTAAAAAAACCAAAAAATTAATTAACTAGAACATCAACCAAAACAAATACCAATTTTGAATTATAATCAGTAGGAGAGGATATCCCAGGGTCACGGGTTAGCTAAGAATCTTGTTATGTTCTTGGCTTAAAATGACTAATTGATTTATCTGGATTGTTGATTGATAGGGTTGATATTACTCGTAAGAATATGTCGAGTCCTTACTCTCCTATCCAAGTTAACTTAATGCCTATATGTCTATGGAATTAAGATTAACAAGAATGCATTTACAATTCCTATATTTCAACCAAGAAAGGCAAATAGGTATATGGCTATCCTTATTGTGAATCTGTTCCCCGATGCCCAATTTCAAGAACCTACTCTATTTTAATTCTATATGCAATCTAGAATTCCCACTTTCGAGTTCAACTCTAGATTCGTAGATAATATTTCACTGTTAGCCACTCAGTAAAATAATTAAGAACAAAATTAAATAAACAACCCAATATGATAAACTTCAACTTCGTCAGATTAAACTCCAAATATAACATTCATGTATCACCCATGACCCTAGAATAATAGGGTTCTTAGCCACTCATGTTCATACAATCGTCAAAAATAAAGTTGTCAAGCATAAAATCAATGAGTACTAGAAAAGAGATGGAAGAATTGATCAAATCCGTGCTGCCAAGTGTTTTGCTCTTTTGTTCTCCTCTAAAAATCACGTTCCCCCCTTCAAAATAGGCTTAGGTCGGTTTTTATATGAGTTGGGGGAATCTAGGGAATAAAATACCCTAGTCCTAGTAGAAATAGGGCAATTTCACACCTCGAGCGTCCAAGGCAGCATGGGGCGCTGGCGCTGGCGCTCAAAAGTTAAGCATTTTGGAAACTACGCCACAGCCAATGCCCCACGCTGGCTGTGGCCATCAAAATTCAATTTTTGCCTTTTTGCTCCGATTTTGCTCCACGCGCCATTTCGTCCCAAATTGCATATGAATGATTCCTACACATGGAAATACCAAAATTTAGCACAAATCATCATATTAAACATCTTAAATCTATGAGACATGATCACAATGTGAGGCGATTTATATTAAAATATGCATACAGTAAGCCGATTATCAACACCCCACACTTAAACGTTGTTCATCCTCGAGTCAACCAACAAATAAATCTATTTTTGAGGAATCTACACCAATGATCATGGTTTCTAGAAACAATTAAACTCTAGCAAATGCAGTCTCCACACACTTCCCTTTAACTTATGCCAATCTTCAAAAACATTCAAACAAAGACAACTTGCTCACAACAATCGTAACCTCAAAAACCGACTCACTTTCACAATGTACTCATGGCTTGAACACCCAACGTCGTAGAGAAATCTAATAATCTTACCTGTCCCTCGTGAAACCATGTGCCCTCACAACAAGAACAAGAAAGTAAATTGAATCCACACATTCGAATCTCATAATCAAATATACTTTAAGGACTCACATATATCAAAGAAATCTCTTATTCTCACAAAGAAGTCACATGCATGCAATTTGTACCATAGGCTTGCCCTTAATATAAATCTCTCCTAATGTATCTCACTCAATCTAAAATCAATTAGGACTTTTTCATGGTTGTAATGTGGACTAAGGGACGGGTATGATATATTTAAGGAATAGTGACTCACCCTCCTAAGCACTTTAACACACCACAACATTACTTTGAGTGTATTTTCTTCAACACAACTTCAATTTCACAAACAATAGCACCCCCAAAAACGCTCCCTTCTTATTTAAACACTACTTTAATTCATACCCACTAGCAAGAACAAGACAACAATTTATTCATCTTTATTTTTCCTTCTTCTAATTTTTCCATATCTTTCCCAATTAATTTTTTTTCAATTTTTTCTAGTCATCTATTATTTTATAAAACAAGTGAACATTTCTTCCTTTAATTGGTTCCACTCAAAATTCACCCCATACTTAGTCCCTCCTTACTACTTTTTGAGCTCATTTCATAAATAAAGTGCTTTAAGAGGTAAAAGGATCAAAACAATATCAATTAAGAATAAAAAGGGTATAGGCTTATAATGTGGGTGCCAAATAAAAGTCTATAGGCTCAAAAAGGGTAACTAGGGATAAATTATATTTATGATAAGCAATAAGCTTAAAAAGATCAAAGAAAGCCTAGAATCATTTTTCAAACCGAGCATCACCTGAAATTTCGCTTTAACTCACATACGGGGCAAGTTCTAGACACAAGTACAATGACATGGACTACACAAAATCTCACCACACATAACACATGACTCACTAAGGATGGTCCCATTCTGACTCAAACAATGCAAGTATTCACGGAGCCACGAGTATTAAGCATTAAGCGCAAAGTGAACACAAGTCAAGAAAACGAGAAATAGTTGTCATAAAACATGTTATCCAATATATAAGGGCATCATGATCAATTTTAAAACATAGGGAAGGTACTACACATGAAAAAACATAAATATGATACTATCAAACAAGGCAATGGCGCCTAGGTTCATCATTCTTCCTTCTTTTATTCCCTAAATTCCCAATCTACTCTAAAAATAAAAAATTACTACCTGGTTCAAACTACATCCCATGGAGAAGAACCGAGGCACAAAGAAAAACCACAGGGGGTTATTACTACCTAAAGAAAGCTTAAACACATATTTTTGGATTTTTTTTAGACTTTAATCCCTAAAGAAAAATGTCTAGGAGATCCATTGTTGGGAAAAGTCCAATTTTTCTACTTTTTTCGTTTTTTTTTTCAAATATTTTTTTTTCTTTACATAAAAACTACTACACTAAGAAAGAATACTATACCTAACCTAGGATAGTACAGAAAATCATCCAAACAATCTCCTCACCCTAGACTTAATATTATGCAATGTCCTCAATGCACACTGTAAATAACAAGAGGGTAAAGATACTCCCTGGTAGGCCAAAGGCCGAAGCATTAGCAGCTCACGGGATACTCAGACTTCTCCCAGGTATAATCCGTTGTGCGGACACCCCACACTTAGTTCCAACCACACGGCTCACTTTTGCACACTTCCTATGGCTTTGCTTCATGCTCGGAATCCTACAAAATAAAACAACACTACAAAAATAGTACAATAATAAATGACAATAAAAGAAAGTAGTAAAGTTGGGTTGCCTCCCAACAAGCGCCGGATGTAACGTCGCGGCACGACTTGAACCACTTTTTGCCTCCACCTCGAACTTATGAATTGAGCCCCTAATTTGGCTTCAAGCTTTATATTATGCTCCCTAGGTGGTGAGACAAATTTAATTAGGCCAAACAGCCAGTATCGCATTCTACACTTCTTGGCCTTCGGATGGGGTATGTAATTCACTCTCTCTAGCACGACAAAATCCAGAGTGTAAACACCTCGTTCCTCATCAATTGGCTCCTCCAAAAGCTCGGATGACTCGATTTCCATGTCATCATCCAAATATAATGTTGAAAAATATATGGAATGAAGACCAATACGCACCAACGCTAGAATTGTATTATTCTTTACATCCTCATATGTGCACACACTAGAGTCTTCAAATATAATATTATCTGCTACCTCGGGTGGCTCTAATGTACTTTTCTCAACATGGGCATCATCAACAGAAATATGCTCAAATGATTGGCTCTCCATTTTTAGCTCCTCAATTTGTCGTATAAGATCCCCTTCAACTTCACACAACTCATTACTATTTTTTTGAGCGTTAGACGCATCAAACTTTGCATTTAATTGAGCCTCTAAGTCGTGAATAACAGTGCCAAATTTATATATCCTTTGTCCTAGTTCAGCTCTTCCTTCTATTAAGTCCTTCTTCCCATCTGTAATTTTCTCACGTTGAGCCTCATATATTTCTAATGTTTCAGCTTGTTCCATTAGCCAAGTTTGACTCAAAATCTCATCTTTTTCAAAATTTTCCTCTTGCTGGTACTCGCCCCATTCATTCAATCCTTCCATATTGGCATTCATTCTTGTGATTGCTGCCCTCATTTATTTCATAGCTTTTTTGAGTTCATCATGTTGCTCTGCTACCTGCCTCAAAATATCCCTAATATATGCATCTAGTTCCATATCTTGCACTTCATTGCCCCTATCAAAATCCTAAACATCATTAGAAAGATCATAATAAGGTCTCAGAGAAGATAAAAAGAATTAGGACAACCATCACAATATCCATCTTGACCACCACACACAATACAAATATTCCACTTAAAGGATTGAGATTGTGCGCACAACTCGCTCCTGGGAACATTTTGAAAATTTTTCCACCAGTGGGGTCCTCTACAATATGGACAAGGATCATCAAAATAAGAATAACCACCATTTGAATAATTTTCATTCCAAGATGCCATTCTAAAATAAATAAATAAAAAATACTAACTAAATTAAATAAAAAAAACATGAATAGATTAAAAAAATGTCTAATCTAGAAAAATAGCTAATTTCTAAATCCCCGGCAACCGCGCCAAAAACTTGTTGTGACCAAACACACCCACCCAAATATATGTGGTCATCAAGTAATAAAGTAGTGAGTAGAGTATCGTCCCACGAAGACTTATGATTAACTTTTGACGGATTCAACTCAATTAACTTATCGATTCAATAGATTTATCACAAAATATATAATTAGCTACTTACTACCTAAAAATACCAAGTAATGAATTAACTACAACATCAATCAAAACAAATAGCAATTTCGAATAATAATCAATAGTAGAGGATATCCCACGGTCACGGGTTAGCTTGTAATCGTGTTATGTTCTTGGCTTAAAATGACTAATTAATTTATCTGTATTGTTGATTGACAGGGTTGATATTACTCGTAAGAATATTTCGAGTCCTTACTCGCCTATCCAAGTTAACTTAATGCCTATATGTCTATGGAATTAAGATTAACAAGAATGCATTTACAATTCCTATGTTTCAACCAAGCAAGGCAAATAGGTATATGTCTATCCTAATTGCGAATTTGTTCCCTGATGTCCGGGTTCAAGAACCTGCTCTATTTAATTCTATATGCAATCTAGAATTCCCATTTTCGAGTTCAAATCTAGATTCCTAGATAATATTTCACTGTTAGCTGCTCAGTAAAATAACTAAGAGTAGAATTAAATAAACAACCAAATATGATAAACTTCAACTTCATCAAATTATACTCAAAATATAACATTCATGTATCACCCATGATCCTAGAATAATAGGGTTCTTAGCCACTCATGTTCATAAAATCGTCAAAAATAAAGTTTTCAAGCATAAAATCAATGAGTACTAGAAAAGAGATGGAAGAATTGATCAAATCCGTGCTCCCAAGTGTTTTCTCTTTTGTTCTCCTCTCAAAATCACGTCCCCCCCTTCAAAATAGGTTTAGGTTGGTTTTTATATAAGATTGGGGGGGGGGTCTAGGGAATAACATACCCGAGTCCTAGTCGAAATAGGGAAATTTCACGCCCCGAGCGTCCAGGGCAGCGTGGGGCACTGACCCTGGCACTCAAAAGTTAAGCATTTTGGAAGTTGCGTCACAGCCAGCGGCCCACGCTGGTTGTGGCCCTGAAAATTCAATTTTTGCCTCTTTGCTCCGATTTTGCTCCAATTCACGCCATTTTGTCCCGAATTGCATCCAGATGATTCCTACACATTGGAATACCAAAATTTAGCACAAATCATCATATTAAACATCTTAAATCTACAAGACATGAGTAAAATATGAGGCAATTTATTCTAAAATATGCATACACTAAGCCGATTATCAAAGCCACTACTAAAAATAGAAGCCCACAGAAATAAGGAGTCTATTTTAAGCGATTGTATAATTTTTGATGGGAAATATGGCGGGTAATTTTCACTCTATTGCCCGTTTGACTCCAAATTGACTTAACTAAAGGTTTTACCTATTCTACCGTTATGCTTTATTTTTCACAAATTGCCTATCTAATTGAAATTAGTATTATCTTATCCTATAATTGTTTTGCCTTGATTGGAGTTACGAGTATCTTAATACTTACCCTCATTTGAATTATTGAATATTTCTCATAATTGCTCAACCTCATAAGGAGTTTAGATAACTTATATCTTAGTCGACTTGTCCTTACTTGAAATTATTTGACTTATGTTGGCTTCTATTTGTGTCACGACCCATTTTTCCCTCCGAAAGGTATCGTGACAGAACCTAGTCTCTACGACTACGTAATTCTAAAATTTGCAGAAAATAATAGAATCAATAAAATAAAGACAGAAAAGAACTCAAGTAGATATAACATAGCTACTCAACATGTACACTTTCACTTCCCAAAACCCGGAATGTCACGATAGTCACAAGCTCTGTACTAAATGTAGCTATATATAATGAAATAGTGGACATAAGTCCTCTATGCCTATACTAGAGTAGAAGGGACTCGCGGTATTCTGCGGGCGCGGCAGAATTACCTCGCGGTCTCCTGGCAGCTGCTAGAACGACTCCTAGCCACGATACTGGGTGCTGGTACCTGGATCTGCACATGGGGAAAACATGCACAGGAAAGGGCGTGAGTACTCCACATTCGGTACTCCGTAAGTGCCAAGCCTAACCCCAATTAAGTAGTGACGATGTCAGGTTGAGGCTCTACTGAGTTTTTAAAACAAGTCAATATAAATTTAAAACAGTGAGACATAGATGAGCAACGATAAACAGGATTAATGGAAACTGGAAGAATTTGTAACAGACAGAGAGCCCTCAGCTCAGCACAGCATATGTCTCAACAGTACATGTGCAATGAAGTACAAGGGGAAAGCTCTCGGATCTCAGTCCGTAGTCCCAATTTAAATATGCTATGCAGTACATGGGGAAAGCTCCCGGATCTCCATCCGTAGTCCCAATTTAAATATGCATTTTAGTACAGGGGGAAAGCTCCCGGATCTCCATCCGTAGTCCCAATTTAAATATGCATTTTAGTACAGGGGGAAAGCTCCCGGATCTCGGTCCGTAGTCCCAATTTGAATATGAAATGCAGTACAGAGGGAAAGCTCCCGGATCTCGGTCCTTAGTCCCAATTTAAATGTGCAAAGCAGAAGTATGTTGGATACGACTTAATTAAACAGTCAAAGAAAAACAACAGGCAAGAATAGAGTAAAGCTACCTAAGCATGGTGCAACTAGTAGCCAATAAGAGGAAATCACGTAAGGACAGGTAGGCATGCTTACTCTTAAGGTAATTACTCAGTTAAGGAAGGAAACAGTAATATAGGAATGAAAATGAGTGATTCATGGAAGTAAAATAGGATTTTAGCAACAATGACCCGTGTACGCACTCGTCACCTCACATACACGGCGTCCACGTAACAAAATCAGTATAAAAATGCCTAAGGGGAAGTCCCCAACACAGAATTAGGCAAGCCACTTACCTTGACTGCGCTAATCAACTCAATACCACGCTCTTGCCACGAGTATCCAACTCCGGGTGGCCCAAATCTAGTCAATTCGATTGCATAGTGTAAATATCATTTCAAGAAAGCAAAATAGCTAATTATTTCTAAGCTAATACGCAAAATTAGGAAATTCGCCCAAAAAGTCCCCCGTGCCCACGTCTCGGAATCGAGTAAAATTTATATTTCCCGAACACCCATTCGCTCATGAACCCACTCGAACAAGAATCAACAAAATACGACGTGTAAATCTCCCTAAATCCTCAGATTTCTACTTGGGGAAGTTTCATCCCAATTTCATGGTTTTTCATCCAATTTCATTGATTAGATTAAGGAAATTGATAGAGATTATTGATACACAAATGGATTAAGGTTATAAAATGTGTCCTATGATTCTCCTCTTCAAATACCACTAAAAATCGCAAAATCCCTAGCTCACAATCGATTTTGGAGTTAAAAATTTCAAACCCTCGGATTTTGGTATAACCAGTCCAGATGTTTCGCACCTGCGACACTAGGATCGCACCTGCGGTGCCGCACCTGCGGTGCTGCACCTGCGGAAACACAATTGCAGGTGCGAAACTCATTAAAAGACCTGGGGTCGCACCTGCGGATATTCTTCCGCGCCTGCGAGTCAGGCCAGCCTAAGCTACGTCCGCACCTATGTGCACCCCTTCGTACCAGCGTGTCCGCACCTGCGGAAATACCATCGCAAGTGCGAGACACCAGAACCAAAATGGTTCAACTGCTCTTAAAGTCCCAAATTTACCGTTGGGCATCCGAAACAACCCCGAGGCCCCCGGGACCCAACCAAACCTACCAACTGACCCTAATACCTTGTTCAAACTTGGTCGAGCCTTAAAAACACATCCCATAACATCAAAATCATCAATATGCATAGATTCAAGCCTAAGAACTTATGAAATTTCTAGAATTCACATCCGATGCTGAAACACGTCAAAACTCATCCGAATGACCTCAAATTTTGCACACAAGTCATAAATTACATTACGGACCTGCTGTCGCTTTCGAAATTCAATTCCGAGTTCGATATCAAAATTTCACCTATCGGCCGAAATTGCCGAATTTCTAACTTTCGCCAATTCAAGCCTAAATCCACAACCGACCTCGAAAACACATTCCGAACATGCTCCTAACCCCGAAATCATCCAAAGGAGCTAACAGAGTCGACAGAATTCTATTCAGATTCCTCTTCACACAGCTCTAGCTACGGCCCGATTTCTAAAGCTAAATTCCATATTTATGGACTATGTGTCTAAAATCACTCCGGATTTCGTCATTCAACGATCCGACAAGTTCCAATAACATAAATAGACATGGGAGATGCGGTTATTAGGGGATCAGGCGCTAACTCTCAAAACGACCGACTGGGTCGTTATAATTTGTTGGCTTAAACATTGTGGATTCGTTGCTACGTCTTGTTTTTCCCTTGTTAAGTTGTTCTCTTTACACTTAGCATTCTTTACCGTGATTATTCCTTGTGAACTGTGTTCTACTGTTTCTTTGTAATTGAAGTTCTTGTATTGATTTATTTTTCGTACTTTATATTGTTGTCATGGTGGCTTTGTATTTGATATGGTGATGTACGAGTTTTTCTGCCGTGCTACAATTGTTGTCTTTGTTTGTTGCACTGCATATTTATTTTGGGACTACGGACGTATTTCGGGAGATCCCCCTGTACTGCATATTTAAATTGGGACTACAGACGTATTCCGGGAGATCCCTTGTACTGCATATTTAAATTGGGATTACAGACGTATTCCGGAAGATCCCCCTGTACTGCATATTTAAATTGGGACTACGACTTATTCCTGGAGATCCCCTTGTACTTCATATTTAAATTGGGACTACGGACGTATTCTGGGAGATCCGCATGTACTGCAGATTTATTTTGGGACTGCAGACGTATTCTGGGAAATCTCCCAGCACTGTATATTTGTTTTGGAACTACGGGTGTATTCCAGTAGATCCCATGTATTGTATGATAAATTCGGAACTACGGGACGGGATCCCGGTAGATTTTATTAAAGAAACTATACTTGAAAGACATTTATTTGGAAAGTACAATTGAACCGTATTTATCTTGAATAAAACTATGTTGAAGTACATTTATTTGGAAAATTATATTTGAAAAGCGTTTATGTTGAAGAAAACTATATTTGAAGGACATTTTCTTTGAAAACGTATATTTAGAAAGCATTTATGTTGAAGAAACTATGTTTGAGAGACATTTCTTGGGAAAGTGTATTTCAAAAGAATTTTCCATTGAAAAGGATTTATACCTTAAAGCTTTCAATACAAAAGCTTGCGGGTGAAAGTGTTACGACCCAAAATCTAACCATGGTCGTGATGGCGCCTATCGTGTTACTAGGTAAGCCTATTTTCCAAAATGTTATTACTAAATCGATTATAAGATATTAATAAAATATTTCAACATTTAAATTTCTCATAAACTAAATCAACTCTAAATATAATATAGAAAAAAACGGAAACAAGCCCCAAACATCAGGGTGTCACTAAGTCACAAGCGTCTAAAACTATGAACTAAGATATAATACTGTCTAAAAGAATAAATGACAAAATGAGTAACAAGGTCCTGCGGACACTAGCAACTACCTTGCAGTCTCCAATGATAGCCGGCCTAAACTTAACGATCATTGCGCCCTAACTTACCTGGATCTGCACATGAAATGCAGGGTGTAGTATGAGTACAACTGACTCAGTAGTAATATAAATAACTAAGTAACTGAGTAGTAGTGACGAGCTAATCAAAACATTCCAATTATTTGTTTTTACAATTTACAATAAACATGAATAAACAGGCAAATTCCATAACTCAGTAAATGCTACAACGAAATTTAACAGATAAATGCAGCAACATCAAAAGTAAATGCAACCTCACAGCAATGTCACTCCATCACCCAGTACTCGCACTCAGTACTCAACACTCAACAATCAACACACAATACACTCAACACTCTACGCTCACTGGGAGTGTGTACAGTCTCCGGAAGAGCTCCCAAAGCCCAAGCACTAAGCATAGACAGCTCACGTGCTACCATATCAATACCTGGATCCGCACGGTCAACTCACGTGCTACACGGACAACTCACACGCTATGGTATAGATACCTGGACCCTCACGGCTAACTCACGTGCTACGCGAACAAATCACACGCTATGGTATTAATATCCTCACAACCAGGCCCTCCGCCTCACTCAATCATGTACCTCACTAGCCTCACCATCATCAACAAATAAGGGGACACAACCCATATCAAGTACCACAACATATTAGCAAATAATAGAGACTAAGGTAAACATGTACAATAATTTGTATGACTGAGTATAATTAATGTGATCATGAATAAAGCCTAAACATGATCCCTAACATGAAGGCAGACAAGTTCAACAACAAGTAAATGCATAACAACAAATAATGGCCATTAGGCCTCACAGCATCACGGGACGGACCAAGTCTCAATCCCTCGAGGTATACACCCACATGCCCATCACCTAGCGTGGGTATCACCTCCAAACAATCACATGATATCAAACTCTCCGGGTTTATACCCTCAAAGCCAGAGTTAAACTGTTACTTATCTCAACTGCGTAAAATCCTATTTCGAGATGCCCTCGTCTCTAGCCTCGGTCTCCAAATGCTCCGAATCTAACCATAATCAGATTAATACCATCAACATAGGCTAACGAATCGAATTCCACAATAAAAACTACAAAATAGGCCAAAAATCTGAAATCGGCCAAAACCCGGCCCCCGGGCCCATGTCTCGAAATCAGTCAAAAATGGTAGAATCAAAACCCCCTTCTTCTCCCGAGTCTAACCATATAAACTTTATCAAAATCGAGTCCCGTTTGATCCCTCAAATCCTCACTTAAAACTCTGCAAAACTCAAATCCTAACTTCCTCAATTTAAAAGGTCTCTAAGCATACTGGACTTTATGTCTCATTACTACACTCGTAGCTATATGTAAGTTGAAAGATTCAAAGTCTAATTACATGAATAGGTAATGTGACTAATGTAACATAGAGTGTAGATCCCACGAATTTCCCGTGCACATTATTTGACTCTGATATGCAATGTTATGGAGCCTTGAGCATAATAATAAGTTTTTCTACAATTACTCAATTACCACATAATCATATTTCCTGCAAATTGTAGCAGCAGATGCCGAAACTGTTTACGAGCAAAGAAAGTGCTTTTCCATAGCATTGTACATCCAAACCTATATTTAATTCAATTCATCAATTATTATTTCATTATTACCTCTATCATTATATAACTAATGTCTAATAATTATGGTATAATCATTGATTCCCATATTATGTACCACTGACCGCGATCAATTCAAAAGTCATATACCAAAATTTAGTAATACCTGGGTAAAATCGAACGTCCTTTACTCGCTCTCTTTTGTCTTCTTTTCTTAAATTTTTTTCTTGATCAAAACCAGACGTCCTCTTGCGGCAATTTTTCTTTGTGTGCTTTACTCTCTTAAAGAACTACTTTATTTACTCTTATTTTATGCCCTAGGTCTTCACCGGTTAACACATACTCAGGTATGGGCCTATACCATTTCATTATTATTCATTATTTAAAATTAATTTCTGACTCACTAATATGCACCATTTATAAATTAGGCCCACTAGCCATTGCCACGTATTTTTTCCTATTGTCATCATTACTAGTATACTATTTTATATAAATATATAATAACATTTCCTTACTAGCTTAGTATTTGTCCTAATGATTATAAATTAAATTAATTCTCCACATTTCAGAACTAATAGGCATACCACAAAAAAAAGGGGGGTTATTACATTCCAGACGCACTCCTAAGTCTAAAATCACCCAACGAAGCTAACCGAATCATAAAAATTTAAATCCGAATTCGTTTACTCATAAGTCAACTTCCGATTGACTTTTATAACTTAGCTTTCTAACTAAGAGACTAAGTGTTCATTTCACTACAAAGCTACTGTGGATCCAAACCTGTCATCTTGATACAACTCAACACAGTTGAACAACACATAAAGAAGCAGAAATGGGAGAAACGGGACTATAACTCTCGGAACGACCGATAGACCGGATCGTTACAGAAAGTTTACACTGGAAGATTTTGACCAATTTATTGGTATTGTTGGCTAAGGCCTGATGTGGAGACTATTCTTGCTGAGGAGACTCAAGGTAAACCTGTTGTCGCGTTCGCAGGCTTTGGAGTCCACCTTCCTATTTTGTATTTATACTTTTTTAGTTACTTCTAAACAGTTGTAATTAGAAGTTGTAGGAAACTCTGTAAGGCTTATGAATTGTACTACGGTTTTGGGAATATGCTCTTTGTATAACAAAAAAAATTCATATAATATTAGATTTTATTTATTATTGTTGCTATTCCATGAATGTTAGGCTTACCTAGTCCTTAAGACTAGGTGCCATCACGATATCCAACGGAGGGAAAATTTGGGTCGTGACAAAATCTTCCTTCCATTACCGGAGATGGCATCCTATGCATAACTTTGCTCTTCTCTTTTTATTTTACTGGAAAAATTAGATTAAATCCTCTTAAGGATAAGGGGAAATCAATTTCAAGTGCTTACTGGGAATATATCCAAAGCCAATGATGTTACATGTAGTTAATAAAAATTCATGGTCTGGTACAACCATGTATAATTAGAAATGGTCATTGTACACATAAGTTCTCTTTTTATCAGGAAAATCATCGATTGACTCCTTACTCGAGTTTTAAATGAGAATCTTTTAGCTCAACTTCTAAAATTGTTATCTGAAAACTGTTGTTGTGGCTATTTTTTGTTTTACAGTTGCACGTCCATACACATGGTCATGATGAAAAATCTTTTGTTAGTGAGCAATCCCGACTTGTACAAGTATGTCCAAAATACTTGTACAAGTATATCCAAAATCCTATAATTTTACTGACTTTGTATATGACATTCACGTCCCACTAGAACTACTTGTTTAGCTCCTATTTCAGTCCTAAAGATGATTTTTGCTAACTTTTGTTTGAATGACGAACTTAATATTTAATTTATTTATGCTTTTATCATTTTTTTTCTCCTAATGTTTCATCTTCATCATAAATGAATTTCACTAATTATTATGGTATTTACAGGAAAAATATCAACAAATATCACAGCAACAAACACAACTCAATCTGATATTGATCAATATTTAGCATTTTATCAAGCCGCGGAAGGGGAAAAAAAGAGAAGAATATATGGTCTTGGATCTTAAGCAAAATATTCTATGGGCCGAATCTTCGTGCCTCTTCAGGATCTGATGCTTCTTCATCAGCAGCATCTCCGAATGCTCAGTCAGCACCGATGGCAAATTTGGATGAGTTAGTGATGCGATTGATTCTTGCATTGACTGATCATATGGTTATTGTACTGACAATCACATGCTTCCTGTGTTGGCTGAGCGAGTAAGAGTGTCACGACCCGAAATCTCACCTTTAGGCCGTGATGGAATCTAACGTTGAACCCGCTAGACAAGTCAATACTTAGGTTAAATTACTATTTCTTTATTAATAACAATGAAACAACAGTAGTAAACTAGAACAGTTATAATTAGAAATGTGGAAGATAAGAAATTCAAAAACTTAAATAATAAATCTTACGAAATTTCCTTCAATACAACCCCAGAATTGATGTCACAATCTCATGGACAGTCTAGATTTACTAAAAATAAAGGTCTGAAATAAATGTGTACAGCTGTCTTGGAACTATGTGAAAAGACAGAAAAGAGAGATAAGGGAGGTGACGCCAAGGCCCGCGAACGTCTGCGGGATTATCTCAGTGTTGCATGTGGACTGAAGGATACTCCCTCGATCAATGTCCACTGGGTCTGTCTCCTTAATCTTCACAACATAAAGAAGTGTAGGTGTAGCATCAGTACAACCGACCCCATGTACTGAGTAAGTGCCGAGCCTAACCTCGGCGAAGTAGTGACGAGGCTAGGACACGAAAAATAATATCACATGTGCAGTTTAAATAAAATATAACAGGAAATAACCACAAGAAATAAACAGTAAGTACAATAATAGGGGAACATGCTGGGGAAAAGGGATATCAATTACTGAAATGACGGAACGAAGCAACAATCTAATTATCCGAAAATAATAAGGGGGATTAACAACACGAAATAAACAATTTAAAAGAAACGGCAGGGCATGTCCCCTCGTGAATATTTTTTTGCATAACACGGCACGGAATGTCCCCTCGTGCATAACAATATAAAATATGGCACAGAATGTCCCTCGTGCATAAACAACATAAACATGGCACGGAATGTCCCCTCGTGCATAAAACATCACAATCACGGCACATAATGTCCCCTCGTGCATATATATCATCAAAACAACACAGAATGTCCCCTCGTGCATATATATCACAAACACGGGACGGAATGTCCCCTCATGCATAATAATCATAAACACGGAACGGAATGTCCCCTCGTGCATAAACAACATAAACATGGCACGAAATGTCCCCTCGTGCATGACATCATAAAATATGCCACGGAATGTCACCTCCTGCATAACAATATAAAACAACAGTTGGCATGAAAATCAACAAATAAGAAACCTTAAATGCACGAAATAATCAACAAGAATAATACCGTCCCGGCAAAGGACACATCTATAAGCAATCCTACACATGTGTATAATCCAACATAAAGTTCCTCAACCGATCAACTACTCAACAATACCCATAACTAAGAATTTCCACCAAATGAATATCTATCAAATTGCTATTAAACCCATAAACATAGTAAAAGCCTATAAATATCATATAATTGCAAATTTCCGACTCACGGTCATGCTTGACAACAACATATAGGTACTCGTCACCTCACCTATACATTGAACATGAAATAATCACGTAGCAATTAGGGCTCAATACCTATTCCCTCAAGCTAAGGTTAGGCCAAACACTTACCTCGACTCTGAAGATCAAAATCAAGCCTCAAGCACCGCTTTCCCTTTCGAACCCGACTCCAAAACAATAGTATCTAGAAATAATTGACTCAATAACACTAATAAATGCTTAACAATTCAATTCCAATGCTTAAATATGGAATTCCCAACTTTCTTTCAAAAATTCCAAATATCGACCCCGGGCCCTCTTGGTCCAAACACGAGGTTCGGACCAAAACCCGATCACCCACGAGCCCGAATATATAATGTTTTGAAATACGACCCCAAAACGAGGTCAAATTCCCAAATAATCAAAAAACCCTAACTCTACCCAAAACCTCAATTTTCTACCCTTGATTTCATGTTTTTAGGCCTAGAATCTAATATATGTTGATGAAAAATGGAAGAATACGATGTTAGAATCACTTACCTAAGAGGTTATGGTGGAAGAACTCTTCAAAAATCGTCTATGGGGTTTGGAGAAGAAGAGGGTTGTGTAAAAATGGAGGAATCCCGTAATGTGTATTCTGGTTTGGGCATTTTAAATAACTGGGCGAAAATGACCTTCACGATCGCGAAGAATGGACTGCGATCACAGAGCTTACTGACACGGACTGTCGCGATCCCGCCTCAGGGTTCGCGTTCGCAGTGAACAAAATAGTACCCAGCCCCCAGCCCACATCTGCACTATGCATTCGTGTGTGGCCCTCTGCGATCGCGTAGAGCACTGCCTCCAAGCTTCGCAATCGCGACCAAGGCCCTGCGTTCGCGTAGGGTTATTTACTCCCCTCCTCGAATGACTCATCGCGATCGCATGAAAAGCACCGCGATCACGAAGAAGGAACAACTGGACACCAGATTCTGCAGCAAACACCAGATTTTTCTAAGGTTTTTGCACCCAGACACCTACCCGAAACTCACCGGAGCCCTCGGAGCTCAAAACCAAACATACACACGACTTCAAAAATATCCCACAGACTTAATCAAGTAATCAAAATACCAAAATAATATCATAACACCGAATTACACCTCAAAATCAATGAAATTCCTTTAAACTTCCAAAACTTCTAAATTTCCCATTTTTTTTATCTGAATCACGTCAAAATAAATCCGTTTCTTACCAAATTTCACAGATAACACATATAAAACATATTGAACCTGTTCCGGGCTATGGAACCATAATACGGGCCCGATATCACAGGTTTCACATCAAATCTTAGTTTCCAACCTTTATATTTTTCAGAAAATATTTTTTTTTTTAAATTCATTTCTCGGACTTGGGACCTCGGAATTTGATTCTGGACATACGCCCAAGTGCCATATTTTCCTATGGACCCTCCGGTACCGTCAAATCACAGGTCGAGGTCCATTTACCAAAAATATTGACCAAAGTCAACTTTATTCAAATAATTATTACAAAATAGTCATTTTATCAATTTTCCACATAACGGCTTCCCAGCTACGCGCCCAGGCTGCGCACGCACATCGAGGTGAGATAAAAGGAGGCTTTCATGGCCTCGGAACACAGATTTAGATACAATTATACGGGATGACCTTTTTTGTCATCACAATCTCCACCTATAAAACAAACGTTCGTCCTCGAACAGACATAGAATGGTACCTGAATCAGGGAAAAGATGGGGATATCAGCCCCACATATTGGACTCGGACTCCCAGGTAGCTTCTTCAATAGTCTGACCTCTCCACTGAACATGAACCGAAGGATAACTCTTCGATCTCAATTGACGAACCTGCCGAGCTAATATGGCCATCGGCTCCTCCTCGCAAGTCAAATCCTTGTCCAACTGGACACCGCTGAAGTCAAGAACATGAGATGGATCAGCAATGTACCTCCGAAGCATAGATACGTGAAACACAGGATGCACGGCCAATAATCTAGGTGGCAAGGAAACTCTGTAGGCCACCTCTCCTACCTTTTCCAGAATCTAAAATGGGCCAATGTACCTAGGGCTCAACTTTCCCTTCTTCCTAAACCTCATCACGCCCTTCATGGGAGACACTCGAAGAAATACCCGGTCTCCTATCATGAATGCCAAATCACGAACTCTACGGTCTGCATAACTCTTCTGCCTGGACTGAGCTGTACAAAGTCTATCCTAAATGATTTTCACCTTGTCCAAGGCATCCTAGAGTAACTCTGAACCCAACAATCTAGCCTCTCCCGGCTCGAACCACCCAACTGGCGACCGACACCGCCTACCATAGAACGCCTCATACGGAGCCATCTGAATGCTCGACTGATAGCTGTTGTTGTAGGAAAACTCAGTTAAAGGAAAAAACTGGTCCCATGACTCCAAAGTCAATGACACAGGCTCGCAACATATCCTCCAAAATTGGAATAGTACGCTCGGACTGTCCGTCTGTCTGAGGATGAAACACTATGCTCAACTCAACCCGCGTGCCCAACTCACGCTGAAATACCCTCCAGAAGTGGGAGGTAAACTCAATACCTCGAGGAGAAATAATGGACACGGGCACACCATGCAATCGAACAATCTCCCTCATGTAGATTTTTGCCAACTTCTCCGCCTAATAAAAAACTGATACAGGAATGAAGTGTGCTGACTTGGTCAGCCTATCCACAATGACCCACACCGCATCAAACATCCTCTGATTCCGTGGGAGCCTAATGACGAAATCCATGGTGATACGCTCCCACTTCCACTCGGGAAGCTCAATCTGCTGCATCAAACCACCAGGTCTCTGGTGCTCGTACTTAACCTGCTGACAGTTCAAGCACCGAGCTACATATGCTACAATATCCTTCTTCATCCTCCGTCACTAATAATGTTGTCGCAAGTCCTGGTACATCTTTGCGACACCCGGATGAATGGAATACCGGGAACTAAGGGCCTCCTGCAATATCAACTCACGAATGCCATAAACATCAAGTACACAAATCCTACCCTGCATACTCAAGACTCCCTCATCATCAACTGTGACCTTCTTGGAACCTCCGTGCCGGACCGTATCTCTAAGAACACATAAATGGCGATCATCATATTGCATGTCCCGAATACGATCATACAATGAAGAACGGGCCACAGTATGGGCCAAAACACTTCCAGTCTAAGAAACCTCCAATCATATAAACCAATTGGCCAAAGCCTGAACATCTAAAGCAAGCGGTCTCTCCCCGACCGGTATATAAGCAAGACTACCCATGCTGGCTGACTTCCGGCTCAAAGCATCGGCAACCACATTGGCCTTCCCCGGATGATATAAGATGGTAATGTCATAATCCTTCAATAGCTCTAACCATCTCTTCTGCCTCATATTCAACTCTTTCTTCTTGAACAGGTACTGCAAACTCTTATGATCCGTGAACACCTCACAGGACACACCATACAGATAATACCTCCAGATCTTAAACGCATGAATAATAGCTGCTAATTCCAAATCGTGAACTGGATAGTTCTTCTCATGAACCTTCAATTGACGATAAGCATAGGCTATAACCTTTCCATCCTACATCAACACTACACCAAGTCCAACCCGTGAAGTATCACAATACACGGTATATGGTCCTGAACCTGTGGGTAAAACAAACACCGGTGTCGTGGTCAAGGCTGTCTTGAGCTTCTGTCACACTCGTCTGACCACCTGAGTAGGGCACCCTTCTGAGTCAACTTGGTCACTGGGGCTGCAATGGATGAAAAGACTCCACAAACCGGCGATAATATTCTGCTAAGCCCAAGAAACTCCGAATCTCTGTAGCTGAGGTGGGTATAGGCCAATCTCTGGCTGCTGAAATCTTCTTGGGATCTACCTGAATACTTTCTGACGATACCATATGGCCTGAAATGCGACTGAACTCAACCAGAACTCGCACTTGGAAAATTTGGCATACAACTGATTGTCCTTCAGAGTCTGGAGGACGACTCGAAGGTGATGCTCATGCTCCTTTCGGCTATGGGAGTAAATCAAAATATCATCAATGAACACTATAACAAACGAATCCAAATAGGGCATGAACACTCGGTTCATCAAGTCCATAAAAGCAGCGGGGGCATTTGTCAACCCAAATGACATCACCAAGAACTCATAATGCCCATACCGAGTGCGAAAGGCTGTCTTAGGGAAATCAGATGCCCTAATCCTCAGCTGATGGTAACCAGATCTCAAGTCAATCTTGGAAAACACTGTAGCACCCTGAAGCTGGTCAAATAAATCATCAATCCTTGGCAAAGGATGCTTATTCTTAACAGTAACCTTGTTCAACTGCCGGTAGTCGATACACATCCTCATCGAGCCATCTTTCTTCTTGACAAACAACACTAGGGAACCCTAAGGAGAAACACTAGGCCTAATGAAGCCTTTATCCAACAAAACCTGCAACTGATCCTTCAAATCCTTTAACTCTGGCAGGACAATACGATACGGCGGGGTAGAAATGGGCTGAGTGCCCGGATCCACCTCAATACAAAAGTCAATTTCCCGATCGGGTGGCATACCCGGCAGGTTAGCAGAGAATACCTCTGGAAACTCACTAACCATGGGCACAGACTCCATAGAAGGAACCTCAGCACTAGAACACAAACATACGCTAAATATGCCAACAACCCTTCTCGACCATGCACTGAGCCTTCATATATGAAATAACTCTATCGGAAGAATAACTAGGATTTCCTCTCCACTCCAAACGAGGTACTTCTGGCAAGGCCAAGGTCACTGTCTTGGCATGACAGTCCAGAATAACATGGTAGGGAGATAGCCAGTCCATCCCCAAAATAACATCGAAGTCGACCATATCAAGAAGCAAGAAATCTACCTGAGTCTCCAGACTACCAATAACCACTACGCATGAACGATAGACTCGATCTATCACAATAGAATCACCCAGCGGGGTAGACACATATACAGGAGTACTCAGGTAATCACGGGGCATGCTCAGATAAGGGGTAAAATATAAAGACACATAGGAGAATGTAGAACCCGGATCAAATAAAACCGAAGCATCTCTGCTGCAAACTGAAGCCATACCTGTAATGACTGCATCAGAGGCCTCAGCCTCAGGTCTGGCAGGAATAGCATAGCATCGGGGCGGAGCCCCACCAATCTGAACATCCTTGCGTCGACCTACTGCGGGCTAACCTCTACCCTTCATAGCCTGTCCTCCACCTCTAGCTGTCTGGCCTCCACCTCTGGAACCTCGACCTCCACCACTAGCTGGCTGAGGGGGTGGGGTGCACCTAGTGCGGGAATCATAGCACGGGAACCCTGATACTAAGAACCACTAGAAGCTCGGGGTAAAAACCTTGAAATGTGCCCCATACCACCGCAAGTGTAACAAGATCTCTGCTGCTGAGAATGCTGACCCTAAAACTGTCCCTGTCGGCCAGAATAACCACCCTGGAAGCTCTGAACCGGCGGTGCACTGATAGGAGCTGATGGTGCACCGGAGGATACCTGAAGTGTCGACTGGAATGGTCTAGGAGGATGAGCTCTGCCAAAGGAATCTCTGCCTCCAGATGAGGCACCATTGAATCGACCGAAACAGCGAGGTCTCTTGTCAAAACCCTGACCACTGCCCTGTGATAAGACCATCTCAATACGCCTGGCCACATTGGCCGTCTCCTGGAATGAAATATCATTACCCGTCTCTCTGGCCATTTGGAGTCTAACAGGCTGAGCTAGCCCCTCAATAAACCTCCTCACCCTCTCCCGGTCTGTGGGGAGGATCATGATATCATGACGGTCCAAAGTGATAAACCGGGTCTCATACTGGGTAACTGTCATAGAGCATGCTGGAGGCGCTCAAACTGCCTCCAAAGATCCTCTCTCTGGGTAACTGGTAGAACCTTCTCCAAGAACAACTCGCAGAACTGAGCCAAGACAAAGGCGAGGACCCAGCTGGTCTAGTCAAACAGTAGTCCCTCCACCAAGTCTTGGATGTACCAGAAAGACAGAATGTAGCAAAATCAACTCCATTGGACTCCATGATGCCCATGTTCCGAAGAACCTCATAGCAACTGTCCAAGTAATCCTGGGGATCCTATGATGGTGCACAAGTAAATGTAGTAGGAAATAGCTTGATGAACCGATCCAATCTCCACAAAGCGTTGGCAGACATAGTTGCTCCCTCAACTGCCTGTGCCACAATACACAGCTGAGCTGCTTCAACTGTCTGAGGTGCTGGAGTCTGGAACTGAGAAGCTAACTGCTCTGGTGTGCGGGTAGCAGGAGTCTGGGTCCCTCCCCCATCCTGAGAGACGGCTGGTGTAGTAGGAAGAAATCGGCCTGAGCCACGCCTTCCATAGGCCCACTAAGCAGACCAGAGCGTCCTGAAGAATCGGGGTGGCAATGAACCCCTCTGGGACCTGAGCTGGTCCGATTGGAACTATCTGAGTGGGAATCTCCTCAGCAACCTTCACCTGAGGATCCTCTACTGGGGTTGCTGCTCTGGGCTGAGCCCTGGCTCTGCCTCGGCCTCTAGCATGGCCTCGGCCTATAGTAGGAGCCGCAACGGGAGGATCAGGATGCTGATCAGTAGATGAGGAAGCACGCGTTCTCGCCATCTGCGAGAGAATAGAATATAAACTCAGTTAGCATTTAGTACTCAATCGCACGACAGAGATGAAAAGATGTGAAGTTATTTCCTAACTTTGCATCCTCTGGGGGATAAGTACAGACGTCTCCGTATCGATCCCTCAGACTCTACCAAGTTTTTCCGTGAATTGTGAGACCTAAGCAACCTAGTGCTCTGATACCAACTTGTCACGACCCGAAATATCACCTTTAGGCCGTGATGGCTTCTAACGTTGAACCCGCTAGACAAGCCAACGTTTTGGTTAAATTACTATTTCTTTATTAATAACAATTGAAAGAACAGTAGTAAACTACACTAGTTATAATTAGAAATACAGAAGATAAGAAATTCAACAACTTAAATAATAAATCTTACGAAATTTCCTTAAATACACCCCCAGAACTTGTGTCACAATCTCACGGACAGCCTAGATTTACTAAAAATAAAGGTCTGAAATAAATGTGTACAACTATCTTGGAACTATGTGAAAAGACAGAAAAGAGAGATAAGGGAGGTGACGCCAAGGCCCGCGAACATCTGCGGGACTACCTCAGTGTCGCCTGTGGACTGAAGGATACTCCCTCGATCAATGCCCACTGGGTTCGTCTTTGTAACCTGCACAACATAAAGAAGTGCAGGTGTAGCATCAGTACAACCGATCCCATGTACTGAGTAAGTGCCGAGCCTAGCCTCGGCAAAGTAGTGACGAGGCTGGGACACGACAAATAATATCACCTGTGCAGTTTAAATAAAATATAACAGGAAATAACCACAAGAAATAAACAGTAAGTACAATAGCGGGGAAACATGCCGGGGAAAAAGGATAGCAATTACTGAAATGACGGAACGAAGCAACAATATAAATATCCAAAAATAGTAATGGGGATTAACAACACGAAATAATCAAGTGAAAAGAATCGGCACGGCATGTCCCCTCGTGCATATTTTTAGCATAACACGGCACAGAATGTCCCCTCGTGCATAACAATATAAAATATGGCACGGAATGTCTCCTCGTGCATAAACAACATAAACATGGCACAGAATGTCCCCTCGTGCATAAAACATCACAATCACAGCACAGAATGTTCCCTCGTGCATATATATATATATATATATCATCAACACGACACGAAATGTCCCCTCATGCATAATAATCATAAACACGGGACGGAATGTCCCCTCGTGCATAATAATCATAAACACGACACAGAATGTCCCCTCGTGCATAAACAACATAAACATGGCACGGAATGTCCCTCGTGCATAACATCATAAAATATGGCACGCAATGTCCCCTCATGCATAACAACATAAAACAAGAGTTGGCATGAAAATCAACAAATAAGAAACCTTAAATGCACAGAATAATCAACAAGAATAATAATGTTCCGGCAAGGGACACAGCTATAACCAATCCTACACATGTTTATAATCCAACATAAAGTTCCTCAACCGATCAACTACTCAACAATACCCATAACTAAGAATTTCCACCAAATGAATAGCTATCAAATTGCTATTAAAACCCATAAACATTAAAAACCAATAAATATCATATAATTGCAAATTTTCGACTCACGGTCATGCTTGACAACAACATATAGGTACTTGTCACCTCACCTATACATTGAACATGGAATACACAGGTAGCAATTAGGGCTCAATACCTATTCCCTCAAGCTAAGGTTAGGCCAAGCACTTACCTCGACTCTGAAGATCAAAATCAAGCCTCAAGCACCGCTTTTCCTTTCGAACCCGACTCCAAAACAATAGTATCTAGAAATAATTGACTCACTACATCAATAAATACTTAAAAATTCAATTCCAATGCTTAAATATGGAATTCCCAACTTTCTTTCCAGAATTCCAAATATCGACCCCGGGCCCTCTTGGTCCAAACAAGAGGTTCTGACCAAAACCCGATCACCCATTCACCCATGAGCCCGAAAATATAATTTGTTTTGAAATCCGACCGAAAACGAGGTCAAATTCCCAAATAATCAAAAAACCCTAACTCTACCCAAAACCTAAATTTTCTACCCTTGATTTCATGTTTTTAGGCCTAGAATCTAATAGATGTTGATGAAAAATGGAAGAATACAATGTTAGAATCACTTACCTAAGAGGTTATGGTGGAAGAACTCTTCAAAAATCGTCTATGGGATTTGGAGAAGAAGAGGGTTGAGTAAAAATGGAGGAATCCCGTAATGTGTATTCTGTTTTGGGCATTTTAAATAACTGGGCAAAAATGACCTTCACGATCGCGAAGAATGGACTGCGATCACAGATCTTATTGACACGGACTGTCGCGATCGCGGCTCAGGGTTCGCGTTCGCAATGAAAAAAATAGTACCTAGCCCCCAGCCCACATCTGCACTTTGCGTTCGCGTGTGGCCCTCTGCGATCGCGTAGAGCACTGCCTCCAAGCTTCGCGATCGCGACCAAGGCCCTGCGTTAGTGTAGGGTTATTTACTCCCCTCCCTGACTGACTCATCGCGATCGCATGCAAAGCACTGCGATCGCGAAGAAGGAACAACTGGACACCAGATTTTGCAGCAAACACCAGATTTTTCTAAGGTTTTTGCACCCTGACACCTACCCGAAACTCACCCGAGCCCTCGGAGCTCAAAACCAAACATATACACGACTTTAAAAACATTGCACAGACTTAATCAAGTAATCAAAACACCAAAATAACATCATAACATCGAATTACACCTCAAAATCAATGAAATTCCTTTAAACTTCCAAAAGTTCTAAATTTCCCATTCTTGATCCGAATCACGTCAAACTAAGTCCGTTTCTTACCAAAGTTCACAGATAACACATATCAAACATATTGAACCTGTTCTGGGCTCCGGAACCATAATACAGGCCCTATATCACAAGTTTCACATGAAATCTCATTTCCAAAACCTTTATATTTTTCAGAAAATAATTTTCTTTGAAAAATTCATTTCTCCGACTGGGGACCTCGGAATTCAATTCCGGACATACGCCCAAGTCCCATATTTTCCTACGGACCCTCCGGGACTGTTAAATTACGGGTCCGGGTCCGTTTACCAAAAATATTGACCAAAGTCAACTTTATTCAAATAATTATTACAAAATCATCATTTTATCAATTTTTCACATAACGGCTTCCCGGCTACGCGCCCGGGTTGTACACGCACATCGATGTGAGATAAAAGGAGGCTTTCATGGCCTCAGAATACAAATTTAGCTATAATTATACGGTATGACCTTTTGGGTCATCACAAAGAGGATTGATATCTTCACCATCACATGTGCAAGATAATCATACCGATCACCCATCAGCTGTGGCACCTCCAGTTCCTCCTCCTCCTACTAATATTAACGAGGTTCATGCATCGCTTTCTGATGATGACCTTCACTCTCCAGTCTCTCAGTAGTTAACTATTTTTATTTGAACTTTATTTTGGTATTGTAGATGTTTTGGTATTAACGAGGTTCATGCATCGCTTTATGATGATGACCTTCACTCTCCAGTCTCTCAGTAATTAACTATTTTTGTTTGAACTTTATTTTAGTATTGTAAATGTTTTAATCTTAATTATACATTTGTATTTTGGTATCTATTTTGGATCTTGTAGAATATTAATTTCTATGAATTTCAGTTATTATTAAGAGTATCTTATATATGCTTGAACAATATGTATTTTATTAAATGAAATAAGAAAAATATTATTTGCGACGGATTTTCTTCATAGCTATAACTAGTATAGAATAACAGAACCGACAGATTTGCGACAAAAGAATTTTGTCGCCAAAAGAAGGCAAATATGACTCAATACTATTAGCGATGGATTGGCAGCAAAAAATATTCGTCGTCGATTAAATCCGATGACGAAATGACTTGTCGATTTGGCAACAAAATTGATGATAATTGCAACGGATATATGTTGTTGCTAAGAGTAGCAACAGATACCAACCGCAGCTAATTCGTCGCTAACTTGCCAATAGATTCAATTTTTTTGTTAGTAAGGGTTAGCTACGAGAACATTAGCGACGGATACAAATCCATCGCTATTCCGTCACTAAACCTGTTTAGCGAAGGAAATATACTATTTAGCTATGGAATTTATCCGTCGCTAAAGCCGATTTTTTTTGTAGTGATACATTATATAATTTAAGTCGTTTGCAATAAGTTTTGACAAACTACATTATATAATTTAAGCCGAAAGTAGTGAGTTTCATGAATTCATTAACAATAAAGGGCAGTCTGGTGCATTAAACTCTCTTTGCGCAGGGTTCGGGGAAAGGCCGGACCACAAGCATCTATCGTATGCAGCCTTACCCTGCATTTCTGCAAGAGGTTGTTTCCACATCTCGAACTCATGACCTCCTACCAGTTACATCAAGGCTCCCCTTCCCAGAATCTCTTAACAATGTTTCAGTGTAATTTACACTTAACTGCTGTAACAGTTAGCTACGAGAACTGATCTTACGATTTAATTTTTTCACAATTATTCATAACACTATTTTGGCCGTATAAGAATGTCATTAAGGGTTGAATGTCTTTACAATAAACCAGATTCGCTGAGTATTAGCGAACAATACATATATAATTAATTGTTAATTAAACCTCCATATAGTTTCTGTATTGAGGCACACTACAACTTTATGAATCTATAGCTACAGATTCTTAGCTACGAATTTAAAAAACGTGGCTATTACTGATTATTAGCCACAAAAATTACAATTTGGTAGCTATTCACAATTTCGTAAAATTTTTTAGTTACACACGTTAAACTAACAAAGCTAATTTCTCATTTTTGCTGTAGTTTCTAACTATCGTGGTAATAGCTGCCAAAATAGCTACAAATTTTGTTGCTTCACTAAAGATTTGTAGCTAATTATTAGTTTTTGCCACGTGTTTGAAGTTGTTATAGCAACAAAGTATTTTTTGCCACAATAATTTATGTCAATAAAAATCTTGTAGCTAAATGAACATCTTTGCTTCAATTTATAAACTCCGTGGAAGTAGTTAGCTCAATAGCTACAACTAATTATCATGATAAAATGATATAGCCACCATTTCAAATAGCTACAATAAGCGGTGTAGCTAATTCCAAACTTTTACTATGAATTTAAAATTATTGTAGCAATTGTAATTTTTTATCCATGATACATGTGTTTGAACATAATTTTATAGCTAAAAGAATGATCTTGCTTCAAAATGATATAGCTACCAACTTAGAGACAAAAAACGTTTGTAGCAAAGTATAATCTTTATAATGCACTTGCAGTAACTATAAAAATAATACTAACATAACTAAAGTTTCATATTTAGATGAATAATTGTAGCAATATTCATGTATATGTGCTTCCCGAAAGATTTCTACATTTATCAAATCAATACGGAACTTATTTCGATAATCTATTTTTCTAACAAACAAAAAATGGTAAGTTTCTCATAGATTTGGTTGAAACTTGAAAAAAGAGTTTTTGAAGTTCTATTGAAAAATAATTTGTGGAAGTTGAAGTTGTATTTGAACATACATTTTACTTTAAAAAAATATTAAAGTTTTGTAATTGGAGAAAAGTTCCACACAAAAATTGGTCAAAACTAGTTTTTGGAACTTTTCCTTCATTTTTTTTTTTTCAAAAATTGATTAAATTCCATGAAAAAACAATATTTTTAATTTCTTTTTAAAAAAAATAATTATAATCTATGTCCAAATGGGAGCCTAATATTTAGAGTGAAAATAAAATTTCCTCGTGATGCAGAAGTAGAAAAAGTAAGGTAACCAATTGTGTTGACTATGAAGAAGAAAAAGTGTAAGGACAAGAGGGCGTACTCCTTCCCATTTCTAACGCGGAAAGTGTGCAGTTGTCGAATTATTTATTGAATTAGAAATTTGAATAAAGTTGACTTCGGTCAACGTTTTTGGTAAACGGACTCGGACCCGGACCCGTGATTTGACGGTCCCGAGGGTCCGTAGAAAAATATGGGACTTGGGTGTATGCCCGTAATCGAATTCCGAGGTCCCAAGTCCAAGAAATGAATTTTGTAAAGAAAATTATTTTCTGAAAAATACCAAGGTTTTTGAAAATGAAATTTGAGGTGAAACCTGTGATATCGGGCTCGTATTATGGTTTTGGAGCCCGGTACAGGTTCGATATGACTTATATGTGCTATCTGTGAAATTTGGTAAGAAACAAACTTAATTTGACGTGATTCGGACCTTAAATGCAAAAATTGATGTTTAAAGAAGTTTTGAGAAATTTCATTGATTTTGATGTTTAGTTCGATGTTTATGATGTTATTTTGGTGATTTGATTACTCGAATAATCCCGTCGGATGTTTTTGAGGTTGCGTGTTTATTTGATTTTGAGCCACGAGGGCTCGGGTGTGTTTCGGATAGGGTTCAGGTCCATTTCCTCTCATTTTACTCTGTTGATCTGCTATCTGGTGTTCTCTTCTATGAGATCGCATAGACACATCCGCGATCGCATAGTGTAAAATGGACCAGCCCACTTTTTTCCTTCAATGCAATCGCAACCCATGTTTCGCGATCGCATAGTGCATTGTTTGGCAACAGAAATTTCCTACTCTGGTATCGCACAGTGGTCCTCGCGTACGCACTGTGCAAATCCTTGGCAGTGGCTCTTTCTCTTATATGCGATCGCATACTTAGCTTCGCGATCACATAGCACCTTTTGGCCAGTACTATTTTTTCTCCTATGCGATCGCATCTCTGTGTCCGCGATCGCAGTGCACAAACAACTGGGCAGATAGATTATATTCCAAAAATTAGGGTTTCAGCATTTTTATCATATTTTGACCTCTAGAGCTCGGACCATGGCGATTTTTGATGGGTTTTTCACACAATTCGAATGGTTAAATGTTCTTCAACTAGAATTAAACATATTCCATGAATTAATTCTTGTTTTTATTATATAATTTGTGATTTGAGTTGGAAAAATTGTGGGTTTTCAAAGAAAATTCCTAAATTGAAAAATCATGATTTGAGGCACCAAATGGTATCGGAATTTAATAAATTTAGTATGGGTGAACACGTATCGGAATGGGTAATCATAAATTGTAAAATTTGTCGGGTTTCGAGGTGTGGGCCTGGGGTCGACTTTTGGGTCGATTTTTATAAATTTGCAAAGATTGAAACTTTATTATTCGGAATCGTTCCTTATACGTTTTATATATTTTCTGAAGTTGTTTTAGTTGATTTTGAGCCGTCCGAAGGCCTTCCCACCCGAGAAGTCTATTTTTGAGTACCGAGTTGTCGTCTTTGAGGTAAGTATCTTGCCTAACCTTGTGTGGGGGAACTACCCCTTAGGATTGAGTCTTCTATGTTGATTGTAGTCTGCGTACGCGAGGTGACGAGTGCGTACTCGAACTTATTTGCAAATAGATTGCCCTTTTTGGGATTTTGGGTCCTTATATTCCCTGTGTATGAATTGAACTTGTTATATCTGAATTCCTGATTTCTAGTCTCATCTCTTCCTGTTCAAATTAGAAGTGCTTGCCTAGCATTCCTTGTTTCTTATACGATCTTAATTGACTTGAATGAAGACTTTATTTTTTCTACCGTTATGATATATCTTCCCTCACACGCTGCCTACGTGACTAAAACTAGTATAATCTCGCTCTATAAATGTCTAACAAGTAATTGGAATATCTATACGTTGTTCAAGCATACCCGTGAGTCGTACATTGTGACTTAAATGATTTCCCTCTTAAGTACTACTTAGGTTTAATTGATGACCGCCCGTTTTGAGGGTATTCTTTGATGTTGCATATTCACTGAGAACTTGTTCAAACTGAGTTTATTCGGTGAAGAAAATTGTCTAAGTGAGATTGGTTATAGATGATTCCCTTGCCGGGATGATTTGGTTTCTTGGTTGCGAACTTGAATAAATAGAATCGTTGCTATATTTCTCTTAGTGATTGGCATTCCTTTCAGTGGCTACTTCTTATGAGTGAGTTTTTACCATTTTTGTGATTTAAGTCTTTGTATTGATTTGCTCGTCGCACTTTGCATTCCGTCTTGTTTGCTTTTGCGCCGGTTGTGGCAATATATGTTGTTTCTGTCGCATTTCTGGTTAATTTTTCTCAGTGACTGCATTGCATATTTAAATTGGGACTACTGACAGAGATCCGGGAGCTTTCCCCTGTACTACATCGCATATTTAAATCGGGACTAAGGACAGAGATCAGGGAGCTTTCCCCCTGTACTGCATTGCATATTTAAATTGGGACTACGGAGAGAGATCCGGGAGCTTTCCCCCTATACTGCATCTCATCTTAAAATTGGGACTACGGACAGAGATCCGTGAGCTTTCCCCCTGTACTGCTTCGCATATTTAAATTGGGACTACGGACGAGATTCCGGCAGCTTTCCCCCTGTACTGCATTGCATGATAAATTCTGAGTTGCTTACTGAGTTCCGGTGGTTTTATCATTGAGGAGATTTGGATCGAAAGATATATATATATATATATATATATATATATATATATATATTGAAAAGTATAGCTCAAAAGCAATTATCTCCAGGAAAAGTTATGTCTGAAGGACTGTTATTCGAAAGTATATTTGAAAAGTATTTGTCTTGCAAAAAAATGATATTTGAAAGAGCACTATTTGGGAAAGTATATTTTTAACATCACGTATTTTGATGATATTTGAAAGGGCAGTATTCAGGAAAGTATATTTGAACACCACGTATTTTGAAGAGACTATGTTTTAAAGATTTCTATTTATAAAAATATATATATAAATATACACTCAGAGAAAGTATGTTTCAAAGAAGAAATTTATCTATTCCCAAATGACTATATCTTTAAAGTCAAAATAAACTCATGATTTAAAGGTTTTCACTCGAAGGTTTGACCAGTTTTATTGAGTTATTGGCTAAGGCCTGACGTGAACAAATTGATGCAGTGCTGAGTTGCTAGTGTTTTTATTGGGTTGTGATTCTCTCAATTTGAATTGCATTCTTTCCATTCTCTTTGTGTATTTCTATTATGTTGTCTGTTGATCGTGATTATTGAATTTTCTTCCGTACTATCCGATCGTATCGTTAATTACATTGAGAATTCTGTAGATAGATATTTTGTTTCGGTCATTTATACATCTATGCCTTTTTACTTATTAGACTGGTGGTGTCTTAACTGGGTCCTCATCACTACTTCACCGAGGTTAGTATTGATACTTACTGGGCATCGCTGTGGTGTGCTCATACTACGCTTCTGCACATTTTTGTGTGCGGCTCTAGGTTATTGTTGTTGGTAGCTGCGCAGATCATTGCTGAGGAGACTCAAGGTAACCTGTTGCTGCGTTCGCAGGCTTCGGAGTCACCTTCCTATTTTATTTCTTCAGTTGTACTTACTTATTCCTAGACAGTTGTATTTAGATTTGATAGAAATATTTCGTAGAGCTTATGACTTGTATTTATCGGGTTTTAGGAAATTGTAAACTCTGTCAAGATGTCTATATCGAAATTGTTATAATTCCTTTATTATTGTTGTTGTTCAGTGGAATATTAGGCTTACCTTTTCCCTAAGACTAGGTGCTATCACGATACCCAACGGAGGGAAATTTGGGTCGTGACAAGTTGGTATCAGATCACTAGGTTCATAGGTTCTACGAGTCATAAGCGTGTTTGGTAGAGTCTTGTGGATCGGTACAAAGACTTCTGTACTTATATTCGATAGGCTACGGAAGTATTAGGAAAATTTCACTTCTTTCATTTCCATTGTGCAAGTTCATTGATCTTGGAGGTTGAAATTATCGTTCCATTCTCTCACTAATGGTGAGGACACGAGTTGCAGTTCCTGATGATGTTACCCGAAGCAAACATCACAAGGGTCAGAGACAGCGGCCAACGAGGAGCACGTGTCGCAGTTAAGATGCCTACCAGAGCAGCCGTTGAGGAGTCGTCAGTAGTTCTAGTTAGGGGACAGGTACTAGGGGTGCCTGTTGCTACCCCAGACTTCAGAAGACCGGAGCGCAGTTTTGAGTACAATTGGTACATCGACTCGAGCAGGGTTGATTCTAGTGCACCAGTTGCTTCACATATCAGGGGAGGAGTTCAGACCCCCACCGTCTACACTCTAGAGCAGCGAGATCATATTGGTCAAGTTCCAGTTGTCATGGCTGCACAGCATGTTGTTTCAGTTCAGCCCGTGGTTAGGACAACAACATCGGAGGTAGAGCACCTTGGGATTTAGAGGTACTGGAAGTACCACCCTTCTATCCTTCAGTGGATTGGCGGCGGGTAATGCCCAGGGTTTTCTGGAGGTGTCACGATATTCTTCGTACTTCGGGTATTGTGGAGACGAGCGGGATTGCTTTTGTTACGTCTCAGGTCCAGAGTCGTGGGTTGATTTGCGGTGGCGGCATATGATTTGGGGTAAGATGGCCGAGTTATCTTCACTAGCATGGATTCAGTATTTGGAGATGTTTTGAGGGAGGTTGCACCTCAGTTCCTTGGAATGTTCGACGCGCGGAGTTGAGCAGTTGCGTCATGGCGCCATGTCACTATTAGAGTATGTCGTTAGATTCAGTGAGTTGGCCAGATATACACCTCACTTGATTGCTTCAGTTAGGAGGCGAGTCCGTAGATTCATTGAGGGACTCAAGCATGGTAGAGAATTTTGGGGTCAACCAGTTCAATTGCATTACCAGCTTCGCATGGGAGCTTTTCAGGTACTCATGGGTCTCGGAGGATCCGTATTGTATGTCTTCCACAGCCACATCAACAGACAGATTGTTTTCAGTGTGGAGATGTTAGCCACAGGGCGAGAGATTGTCCCAGGGTATTCAGGTGAGTAGAGGAATCCTAAGAAGGGGAGACCCGACCCATTGTTGTGCTTCATGTAGTAAATAGAGGCCGTTGTGCCAGATATCATCACCCAGGTATGTTTTGATGTTTTGCAGAGGGGCACCGATTGTTTTTTCATTATAGATCTATCGGTCGGGGCGAGTTTCCATTATTTGTTGTTTCATTTATGAGTGAGTTTCATGCTTTGCACTCTATTTTTTGTGTTTGCTCCTGTTGGGAGATTCTATGAGTAGTAGCCTGTGTCTATCATTGTTTTAATCATCCTTGCAAGTGGTGAAACTGGAAGTGAGTCCATGTCGTCCCTCGTGGTATGCTTTATGTGATTCTCCTAAGTATTTTGTTCTCGAGCTGTGATTTGATACTCCATTGAGATGTGAGTAAGTGAGTGCTATGATTTTGATAGCCGAGATGAATTAGCGGGAGATCTCTATTGGTATGATATATATTTGACATGTGAGATAGAGTTGAGGGCGAGACCTTCGTGATTCTTTGTGATTTGATATGTTTGGACCAGGCTGAGTACCGCGGTAGAATTTTTATCAGGATGGCATCCTTGTGATTTGTTCATATGTTTTGCTTCTTTCTTGTTATATTGCTTTTGGTAAGTAAGTATTGATAGAGAGTTATTCCTACGGGCTTGTTTGATAGTACCTTTATATGCTTCTATTTTTCATACTCAGTTACTTCGCCATGTGCTTCTTTAGTTCAATTTGAGAGATGTGTGCCCGGTGGTGTTAGCTGTGACTCGGTGATTCGGGTGTCTAACGATGAGATCTTCATGTTTATTGCATCATTATCGGTACTATGGGATTTGGAAGTAGAGTTCTTCCCTATGTGGGACTAACTGCCAATGTTGAGTTGATTTCGGGCAGTTGTTATGATCAAAAGTGCTATTGAGCCTATGCGTGATGTGCTATGTTGTGTGGTCATGCCTTATGAGCGTAGACCTAAGTTGATGCAGCTGGTTGAGGCTAATGCCGGATATGGATTTAGAGTCGGGTCTTTTGAAAATGAGTAGAACGTGAAGAATTGAGGTATGAGGCTTATCAATGATGATGAGAAGGCTATATGGAAGTTGTGATGGTGTCGTTAGGCTTATGTAGGTTGGGGTGACGTGGGATCACCCGCGGGTGTGTGTTGGAAATGTGCAATCAGTGATTGGATGAGTTCAAAGTGAATCTTAGCACGTTCGAGGACGAACATTTGTTTAAGAGGAGGAGATTGTGATGACCCAAAAGGTCATCTCGTATATTCTAGATAATTCTGTGTTCTGAGGTCGTGAAACCCTTCTTCTATCTCACCTTGATCTGCGTGCGCAGCTCGGTCGTGTAGCCGGGAAGCCTCTATGTGAAAAACTGATAAAAATGATAATTTTGAATTAGAAATTTGAATAAAGTTGACTTCGGTCAACGTTTTTGGTAAACGGTCCTGGACCCGTGATTTGACGATCTCGGAGGGTCTGTAGGAAAATATGGGACTCGAGGTCCCAAGTCCAAGAAATGAATTTTTTAAGGAAAATTGTTTTATGAAAAATACAAAGGTTTTTGAAAATGAAATTTGAGGTGAAACCTATGATATCGGGCCCGTATTATAGCTTCGGAGACCGGTACAGGTTCGATATGACTTATATGTGCTTTCTGTGAAATTTGGTAAGAAAAAGACTTAATTTGATGTGATTCGGACCTTAAATGCAAAAATTGATGTTTAAAGAAGTTTCGAGAAATTTCATTGATTTTGAGGTTTAATTCGATGTTTATGATGTTATTTTGGTGATTTTATTACTCGAATAAGCCCGTAGGATATTTTTGAGGTTGCGTGTATATTTGGTTTTGAGCCCCGAGGACTCGGATGTGTTTCGGATAGGGTTCGGGTCCATTTCCTCTCATTTTACTCTGTTGATCTGCTATCTGGTGTTCTCTTCTATGCGATCGCATAGACACATCTACGATCGCATAGTGTAAAATGGACCAGCCCACTTTTTCCTCCAATGCGATTGCAACCCATTTTTCGCGATCGCATAGTGCATCATTTGGCAACAGAAATTTCCTACTCTGCGATCGCACAGTGGTCCTCGCGAACGCACTACGCAAATCCTTGGCAGTGGCTCTTTCCCTTATATGCGATCGCATACTTAGCTTTGTGATCGCATAGCACCTTTTGGCCAGTAGTTTTTTTTCTCCAATTCGATCGCATCTCTGTGTCCGCGATCGCAATGCACAAATAACGGCAGACAGATTATATTCCAAAAATCGGGGTTTCATCATTTTTATCATATTTTGACCTCTAGAGCTCGAACCATGGCGATTTTTGATGGGTTTTTCACACAATTCGAATGGGTAAGTGTTCTTCAACAAGAATTAAACATATTCCATGAATTAGTTCTTGTTTTTATCATATAATATGTGATTTGGGTTGGGAAAATTTGTGGGTTTTGAAAGAAAAGTCCTAAATTGAAAAATCATGATTTGAGGGACCAAATGGTATGGAATTTGATAAATTTAGAATGGGTGAACTCGTATCGGAATGGGTAATCAGAAATTGTAAAATTTGTCGGGTTCTGAGGTGCGGGCCCGGGGGTTGACTTTTGGGTCGATTTTTATAATTTGCAAAGATTGAAACTTTATTATTCGGAATCGTTCTTTATACGTTTTATATGTATTTTGAAGTTGTTTTAGTTGATTTTGAACCATCCGGAGGCCTTCCCGCCCGAGAAGTCTATTTTTGAGTACCGAGTTGTCGTCTTTGAGGTAAGTATCTTGCCTAACCTTGTGTGGGAGAACTACCCCTTAGGATTGAGTGTTCTATGTTGATTGTAGTCCGTGTACGCGAGGTGACGAGTGCGTACTCGAACTTATTTGCAAATAGATTGCCCTTTTTGGGATTTTGGGTCCTTATATTCCCCGTATATGAATTGAACTTGTTATATTTGAATTCCTAATTTCTAGTCTCATTTCTTCCTGTTCAAATTAGAAGTACTTGCCTAGCATTCCTTGTTTCTTATACGATCTTAATTGACTTAAATGAAGACTTTGTTTTTCCTACCGTTATGCTATATCTTCCCTCATACGCTGCCAATGTGACTAAAACTAGTATAATCTCGCTCTATAAATGTTTAACAAGTAATTGGAATATCTATACGTTGATCAAGCATTCCCGTGAGTCGTACATTGTGACTTAAATGATTTTCCTCTTAAGTACTACTTAGGTTTAATTGATGACCGCCTCTGTTAAGGGTATTCTTTGATTTTGCCTATTCACTGAGCGCTTTTTCAAACTGAGTTTATTCGGTGAAGCTAATTGTCTAAGTGAGATTGGTTATAGATGATTCCCTTGCCGGGATGATTTGGTTTCTTGGTTGCGAACTTAAATACATAGAATTGTTGCTATATTTGTCTTGTTTTCCCCTCGTTATGCTATTTTCTCTTTGTGATTGGCATTTCATTCAGTGGCTACTTCTAATGAGTGAGTTTTTACCATTTTTGTGATTTAAGTCTTTGTATTGATTTGCTCATCGCAATATATATTGTTTCTATCGTATTCTGGTTGTTTTTCCTCAGTGGCTGCATTGCATATTTATATTGGGACTACGGACAGAGATCCGGGAGCTTTTCCCCTGTACTGCACTGCATATTTAAATTGGGACTCAAACAGAGATCCGGGAGCTTTCCCCCTGTTCTGCATTGCATATTTAAATTGGGACTACTGACAGAGATCCGGAAGCTTTCCCCCTGTACTGCATCGCATCTTTAAATTGGGACTACGGATATAGATCTAAGTGATTTCCTCCTGTACTGCATCGCATATATATATATATTGAAAAGTATAGCTGAAAAGCAATTATCTCCAGGAAAAGTTATGTCTGAAGGACTTCTATTCGAAAGATATTTAAAAAGTATTTGTCTTGCAAAAGAATGATATTTGAAAGAGCAGTATTTGGGAAAGTATATTTTGAACATCACGTATTTTGATGATATTTGAAATAGCAGTATTCAGGAAAGTATATTTGAACACCACGTATTTTGAAAAGACTATCTTTTAAAGATTTCTCTTTATAAAAATATACACTCAGAGAAAGTATGTTTCAAAGAAGAAATTTATCTATTCCGAAATGACTATATCTTTAAAGCTTTCAAAATAAACTCACGATTTAAAGGTTTTCACTCGAAGGTTTGACCAGTTTATTGAGTTATTGGCTAAGGCTTGACGTGAACAAATTGATGCAGTGCTGAGTTGCTAGTGTTTTTATTGGGTTGTGATTCCCGGCATTTGGATTGCATTCTTTCCATTCTCTTTGTGTATTTCTATTATGATGTCCGTTGATCGTGATTATTGAATTTTCTTTCGTACTATTTTATTGTATCGTTAATCACATCGAAAAATCTGTAGATAGATATTTTGTTTCGGTCATTTATACATCTATGCCTTTTTACTTATTAGACCGGTGGTGTCTTGACTAGTCCTCGTCACTACTTCACCGAGGTTAGTCTTGATACTTACTGGGCACGGCTGTGGTGTGCTCATACTACACTTCTGCACATTTTTTTGTGCAGCTCCAGGATATTGTTGTTGGTAGCTGCGCAGATCATTGTTGAGGAGACTCAAGGTAACCTGTTGCTGCGTTCGCAGGCTTCAGAGTCACCTTCTTGTTTTATTTCTATTAAGTTCTACTTAATTATTCCTAGACAGTTGTATTTAGATTTGATAGAAAGATTTCGTAGAGCTTATAAATTATATTTACCGGGTTTTGGGAAATTGTAAACTCTGTCAAGATGTCTATATCGAGACTGTTATAATTCCTTTATTATTGTTGTCGTTCAGTGGAAATTTTAGGCTTACCTAGTCCCTAAGACTAGGTGCCATCACAATACCCAACGGAGAAAAATTTGGATCGTGACAATTTTGTTTCACCCTATTATCTTCGAGTTGTTTAGTATGAAACCGAAAATCATTTAGTGGATAGAGTTATCAGTGATTGTGATGGATTAGTGGAATGGCATGATGATTCAGATGTTAATAATATGCTTCTAAGTTATGAGAGGCATAAGGTTAAGTGAATTGATATTTATACACTCCGAAAAAATTATATTTTTATGAGTTCTTTTCTGAGAGAAAATAGTTCTAGGGAGAACTCGTCTGAACAAGTGAGTGAAATAGTTGTGGAAGAACATGAATTAGCAAATTCAACAGGTATTCTTTTTTCTTTTATTGATCTTTATCAATTATTTCGATATTTTACTTGAAATATATTTATGTAATCTTTAAATGTAGGTCCTAACGTTGTGAAAAGAAAAACCAAAGGGCCAACACGATGCGTGAACATAATTAATTTACAAGAAGGACAAGAAGTGGTCGTTCAATTTGACGAAGATCATCAAGCTATTGGTGAGAATGCAACTGATTTCACTTGGCTTTTGGGTCAAACTGTTAGAAGTCGAACTTGTTTCCCATTAAAAGTAAATGGTTGGAAAGAAATAGAGCAAGATAAGATTGACCACATATGTGACATTATATTGGTAAGAAAACTAGTGAACTAATAAAGTTTATAATTTTATTTAAATTTTGGTGAATTGACAATTTGAGATACTAAGCAACTGGTTTAAATCAATAGTACTAACTTTTATAATAATATATTTTAATTTTTATAGGAAAAGTTTAATTTTGATGTCTCCGAGGGAAGAAAGGGTGCTATTCTTGGTCATATGAGTGACCTCTATAGAGACTAGAGGCACAAGTTGAAAAATAAGTATTTTGATTCAAAAATAAGTTATCAACTTTGCTTACGGAATAAGCCTAAACTTCTCACTGTAGATGAATGGAAATATTTGGTCAACCTTTGGAGCGATACTGACTTTCAGATATTTTAATTAATCTATCTGTTCTTTTTAATTATTATATGTTGTAGAAACTAATATTATTAATTATTTATTTTTAAAAGAAAAGCATGCAAAACAAGATAAATAGATCGAAACGTTCCTTGCCTCCATATAGTGGGTCCAAAAGTTATGCAAGACTTAAATACGAAATGGTATGAACAACATGATAACTTTTTAGAACAAAGTTATAAGAATTATATTCACATATCTTATTCAATTTATGACAATGATTATTATTTTCACAGGAGAAAAAAAATGGAAAAGCTCCATCTCGTGTTGAAATTTTTTTGGAATCTCGCAAGAGGAAAAAAGGAAAACAAGTTGATGCTTTCCAACAAGATGTCATTGTAATGTCAGTGTGTTCTATTTTAGCTTTATCTCCTTTTAGAATATACATTTTCTCTTATGTTTAATTAATTTAATTTGTATTATTAATTGTAGGTTCAACTTGACCAATTAAAAGAGCAGCAAAAAGAAGGACAAATTTCTTTAAATGATGATGAAATCTTTGAGAAAGTACTTGGGGTAGAAAAAAATGGATATCTTCGAGCATATGGTCCCGGAAAGAATATCAGTGAATATTTTGGAGGTAGACCAACAAAAATACAACTTATAAAACAAGTAGAGTTGCCAGAAAAGAAGCAAATGAGCGTGTGGAAGAAGTTAAAAGGGAAGCTATGAAATAAGTCGAAGAAGTTAAAAGGGAAGATATGAAACAAGTCGAAGAAGTTAAAAGGGAAGCTGATGAAAAAGTTGAAGAAATCATGAAAGAAACTCATAATAAACTAATGGAGATGGAAAAACGATGGGAAAAAAATTTCAACTAATGCTTGCAGCTCAAAATCGACACCAAAATGATGCAAATCAGATCGTAATTAACTTATTATGCAACTTACTAATATCTTTTTATATTATTGTTACAAAAGTTTATTCTTATTAACAAGTAAAATTTATTTTTTTCGACGAAAATACTTTGTTGTACTATTTTCTTATATATTTTTTTTAATTATTGTTGCAGGTAGTGAGTAGTGATGGAAGCATCATGATTGAAGAGGATATGAATAATTATTATTTCTTTTGTTATGGTGTATTGATATGTTTGAGTAAAATAATATTCCACTATTTTGAATGATATTGTTGAACATTTATTAAGTTTTTTTTAATATTACATTTATCAAATAATTACAATTGAAGGTATATTTCATTCCAAAAATAGATTTGTAGCTACATTATATGAATTATTATGGCTAACATTATTTGAGGATAAATTCTCAATTAGTAGCTATGAATTTTTGGATCGTAGCAAAACATATAAATAATTGTCACATAATATAAACATGGCTATACATTTTTATTTTCATAGAAAATGAAGAAAATCTTTTGCAATAATTTTGTGCTTTGTGGCAGAAAGTATTGAATTTAGCTATGTATTTAAATTTGTAGCTAAATGTAACGACCCGACCGGTCGTTTTAAAAATTTAAGCTCCATTCGGTGGCATAAGGTCTTGAACAGGTTCACATTGAGCATATCGACCTGCGTGCATGGTTGGATTCAGTTACCGGATGGTCCGGAGTCGAACTGGAAGAGGGATTTTAATTTTGGAAGCTTAAGCGGTGAGATTTGACCGAAGTTTGACTTTTGTGTAAACGGTCTCGGAATGAGTTTTGGGTAATGTCAACAGCTTCGTATGGTGATTTAAGACTTAGGCGCGCGTCCGGAATTGGTTTTGGAGGACCGTAGAGTAATTTGAGGTAACTCGGCGAAAGTTGGAAAATGGAGAAGTTTGACCATAGTTGACTTTTTGGGATATCGGGGTCGGAATGGAATTTCAAAAGTTGGGATAGGTCCGTAGCATCATTTGTGACGTGTGTGCAAAATTTCAGGTCATTCGGACATGGTTTGGTTGGTTTCGGCATCGTTGGCGAATTATAGAAGTTTAGAAATTCTTACGCTTGAATCCGGGATTGATTCCGTGTTTTGATGTTATTTTGGGCGTTCCAAAGGTTCGACTAAGTTCATGTATTGGTATGTGACCTATTGGTGTAATTGGTTGAGGTCCTGAGGGGCTCGGGATGGTTTAGGATGGTTTATGGGAAGTTTGAAGTTTGGAAATGCAGCTGGTACTGCTGTTCTGGTGTGACCGCACCTGCGGATAGGGAACCGCAGGTGCGAGCTTCGTAGGTGCGGAAAAGATTACGCAGGTGCGAGAATAAGCGGATTGGGCAGCCTCCGCAGATGCGGAGCATTGGGGCGCACGTGCCGCCCCGCATAAGCAGTTTCTGGGGCGCAGGAGCGAGAAGGAGCACATGTGCAGTGTGTATCGCGCAATTGCGATTGCGCAGATGCGGCTAAGTGGTCGCAGGTGGTGATGTCCTAGGAAGATTCTTATAAACAAAGGGTTAGCCATTTTCTTCACATTTTGAGCTTTGAACTTCGGAATTGGGAGCGATTTTTGGGGATTTTCAAGCTAATCGAGTGGGTAAGTGTTCTTGACCTAGAATTATATATGTTCCATGATATTTTCTTTGTTTTTATCATTTAAGTTACGTTTTGGGTTGAAGAAAATGTTGGTTTTTGAAACAAATTCTCAAAATGAAAATTCATGATTTGAGGGACGAAATGGTATCGGAATTTGGTAATTTTTGTATGGTTGAACTAATATTAGAATGGGTATTCGGATTTGGTAAAATTTGACGGATTCCGAGGTGCGGGCCCGGGGGACGACTTTTGGGTCTATTTTTATATTTTTGTAAAGATCGAAACTTTATTATTAGGAATAGTTTCTTATACGACTTATGTGTGTTTTAAAGTTGTTCTAGTTGGATTTGAGCCGTCCGAAAGTCTTTTCGCCCGAGAAGTCCATTTTAGAGTATCGGTTTGTCGTCTTCGAGGTAAGTATCTTGCCTAACCTGGTGTGGGGGAACTACCCCTTAGGATTTGAGTCTTCTATGTTGAATGTAGCCCGTGTACGCGAGGTGACGAGTGCGTACTCGGACTTATTTGTATAAGATTGGCTTTTTAGGATTCTTAGGTCCTTATGTCCCCTGTGTATGAAGTTGTAATTGCTATGACTGAGTTCCTAATTGCTAGTTTCATCTCTTCCTGCTTAAATTAGAATTACTTGCTTTTAGATTTCCTTTGTTGTTTACTTGATCTTAATTGACTTGACTGAAGATTTTACCTCTTCTATCATCATGATACATTTTTCTTCATAAACTGCCTACTTAGCTAAAATTTGTATTACCTCGCCCTATTATTGTTTAGCAGTAATTGGAGTATTATATGTTGGTGCCAAGCATGCCCGTGGGTCGTATATTGTGATTCATATGATTTTTGATTAAGCACTACTTAGGACTAACTTGATGATTATACATGTTGATGTTATTTGCTTGGCATTTTCCTATTGTGGAGCATTGATTCAAGTTGGAATTTATTTCGTGAAGCTAATTAATTAAGCAAGATTGGTTATAGTTGTTTCCCTTGCCGGGATGATATTGTTTCCATTGTTGACTCCCTTGCCGGGACAATATGGTTTCTATTATTGTTCATGTTGTTGATGATATTTCTTCCATTGTGGACTCCCTTGCCGGCACAGTATGGTTTCTATTATTGTTTATGTTGTTCATTCCCTTGTCTGAATGCTATCATTTCATTTGTTTGGGTGAGAAAGAGTGTAAAGCACGAAGGGTGATGCCGTGCCATTTCATTTACATTATCATGTGAGGAAAGAATGTAAAGCACGAAGGGTGATGTCGTGCCATTGTTTATTTTCATTATCATGTGAGGAAAGAGTGTAAAACACGAAGATTGATGACGTGCCATACTATTGAAATTAAAAGCACGTAGGGTGATGTCGTTCCATAATATTGAGATTAAAAGCACGAAGGGTGATGTCGTGCGTTATATTGTGAGTGAGTGCTAATGCTCGAAGGATGATGCTGTGCCATACTTTTGTGAGTTCATGGCACGAAGGGTGTTTCCGTGCAGGTGAGGACAAGGGACATGCATTATGATGTGATATATGTTTCCCCATGTATACGTGTGCCCTTACTTTGAGTTGTTATTGCTGTACTTACATATTCGGTGTGACTTGTTATTATTGTACTGTACTTGATCTTTATCTCAATTGTTGTTGCACTGTCCATGTCTTTTAATTGCTTAATTTGCTTAATTTACGTGTCGTATTTGTCTATTTCTATGGGGAGGACGAGAGTAAAAGCAGAAGGGTGATGTCCTGCACTTGTTCCATTGGAAACTAAGTTCGAAAGACCACTACTTGAAAAGTATATTTTTAAAAGCTTTTGTTTGAAGGGATTACGTTTAAAGATTATATATATAGAGAGATCGGAGGAAGTACCTTCCAAAGGATGTTTTCTATTTAAAATGATTATATTTTAAAGTTTTCAATATAAATTTGAGGGTGAAGAGTTATCTTCGAAGAATTGGCTAAATTGTCGGAGTTGTTGACTAAGGTTTGAGGGGGAAATTATTGCAGTGCCGAGTTACTATTGTTTTTCTTTACTGTGTTGTGGTTTCCGCTTTTGATTCGTACTTTCGTCCTTTCTTTTGTGTAATATTATGATGTTCCGTTGTTATTTGTTGTATTTTCCTTCCACTTTGTACTTTTTATGTTGTTAATTATATCGTGTAGTCATTAGACAGATGTCATGTCATGTCATTCCTATACTTATGCCTGTTTAGTTTATCGGACCAGTGGGTGTCTTGACTAGCCCTCGTCACTACTTCACCGGGGTGAGTCTTGATACTTACTGGGCACCGCTGTGGTGTGCTCATACTATTCTTCTGCGCATTTTTGTGTAGATTCCAGGATTTGCATAGCCGGCCGATTGATTGTTAGTAGCGCGGTTGCTGTTGTGGAGACTCAAGGTAAAACCGCTTCAGCGTTCCCTGTTTCGGAGTCACCATATTATGTTTCTGTTGCACTGTTGTACTTATTTCTTAACAGTGGTATTTTTAGGAGTTTTAGCGTAGTTTCTCTAAAGCTTATGACTTGTACTTATCGGGTTCTGAGAAGAAGTGTAAAGTGATGAGATTTAATTCAAAAGCACTTAAACTATTCTTATATTATAATTGATGTTTGTTAATAATAGGCTTACCTAGTCCTTAAGATAGGTGCCGTCACGAAACCCAACGGAAGGAAAATCGGATCGTGACACTAAACATATATATCTGTAATTGCTTTGTATCATGAACATGGCTACATATTTTTACTTTTCGTAGCAAATAAGGAAAATATTTTGCCCTAATAAGATATATTTCATGGCTAAAAGTATGAATTTTTAGCTAGAATAGAAAAATAATTGTGGCAAGTACTTCAATTCATTGCTATGAAATTTTTATCCGTAGCTGAACACGAGTACTATTGCCATGGAACTTAAGCTGTAGAAATAGCCATAAAATTTAAAGTTACGTGGCAAACAAATTAAATCTTTTGCTACAATACAACACTTTGTAGCTACAAAATAAAGATAGCTATACATTTTATTTATCATGGCAATAGATTAAAATTATTGCTATAATCATCTTTTACGTGGCAAAAGTGTATTATCATCACAGCTAGAACACAAAAAAGTTCCATAGCAATAAGTATTAGTTTTAGCCATGGATCATGTAAAGTTTGTAGCTAACATTTAGTTACGCCACTTCTTGCTACGAATGCTACGGAAAAACAATTTGTGGCTAAAGTGTTTAGCTACGGAAAGTTTTATATTTAGCTACAATATATTTTATAGTTATATATGCATAATGTTGTAGTGGCAAGCACAACTTACTAGGGCGGACCTACATTTAAGGTTATGGGAGCTCGAGCCGTTGACCCGATAGGTTATCGCAAATGTCTTTCAAATAGGATCTCGAGAGGCAAGCATGGATGTAGCTCTAGGTAGGGAGCGATCTTCTACTTCACTGGATGTCTGATGAAAATGGAGGGTTTCAACTAAGCTTCATGAATTGAAAAGAGGACCCGAGACGTCATAATCTGTGTCGAGCCTATGAAAGAGTATGCCCGAGTGAACTGAAGATTTTGAAGCTTCAATTACTCCAATTTTGAATTTGGAAAAAAAAAAGAGATATCTCATTCAAATTTTACACTAAACTTTTGATATACGTGTCCCTGTACTAATCCAGAGAAGGAGGATATTCAATATAATCAAACAAGAATTCCCAATTGCTTCAATTTTGAATTATTCGGAGAATGCAATATTTGATAAAACCTAATTTTTTTCCTTCACTCAAAGAGGTAAATAAGGTCTCAGTAGAGATATGTAATCCAAACAATGTATAGCAATATAGAAGGAGTAAAAAATTAAAGCTGGTTATAATATTTCAGTGAACATCCAATCAGTGGCGGAGCCACATTGAACTAAGGGGTGTCAAGCGACACCCCTGCACCGGAAAATTATACTATATTACTAGATAATTTTTTTATTTTATGTATATTTACTATACGTTTACTCCTCTTGATTTTTCGATATATCCAATAAACAAAAAGTCTATTGAGTGTTTTTGGTTTAGCAACTTTATGTTAAAGGTGGTGAGCATCCACAGCCTAAAAATACTGGTCCGCCACTGCTTAATTATTACAATATTCAATCAAAGTAGCACCTTAATGTGAATAAACATTAATGATGCACACCTTCTTTACCACTAATTCTACGGTAAGTCGATAACTGTAAACATCACATTGTCTCCCTCAATGGAGAGCTGTTATGTTGAAGATTGATGCATCAAATTACAGCTCATATTCAGGGCGGCCGTCCATAAAGCAGGTAAAACAACTACTTTTAGGCTCCATATTTGTTAAGGCCCATTTTCATTCCCGCCTAATAGGCTATATATAAAAAAAATTTAAAAAGTATGTGAAGTGAATAAGTTTGATTTCTTTATTTAACAAATAAATAGATGAAGGATTTGCAACTGCTTTGATTTCTGCCAGGGAAATTGCATTTAAAATTAATATCGAATCCGAATTTCATAAGAAACATGTAATATATAGGAAGAAACAATGTGAATAGTGAAATCTCAAAATCTCCTGACGAGTCCTTTAGCGTTGATTACTTTTTATACATATTCCCTCTAGTCCATAATAAATGACTTTTTAACATTTGTTTTGCCCCTTAAGAAAATACTGACTCCTAGAACAAAAATGTATTTTGACTGAATTGTCCTTAATAAAAATTTATATGTTGTTAACTTGACACATTGAGATATGTAAATAAGGGTAAAATTTGGAAAAATAAAGTTAGTTCCTTCTCGATTATATAAAAGGACACTTATTTTGGACCAAAATAAAGTAAAAAAAGTCACTTATTTTGGACAGCAGAGAGTAGTAGATGAGGTAACTTTTCACTTTAAAAAAAATTTAAACAATTAGAGGCATATGAAAATATTTTCTGTTTTCTATTTAGCCGTAAAAATTGAGATCACTAGATGATGAAAATTTAAAAAAAAATATTGCCTTCATCTTGAATGGTCCTTAAATCATAATAATCAAGCCAATATTGATAGTATAGTTTTATTTTCAGAATTAAAAATATTACAATTAGAAGATAACAATTTAATTGATATACTCAATCAAATAAAAATATTTGATTAATATTCAAATGTCTATATTACTTATAGAATAATGTTAATAACTCCTATTACCGTTGCTTCAACAGAAAAAAGTGTTTCAAAATTAAAATTGAAAAACCTTACCTAAGATCAACAATGTCTCAAAGATATTATGGATTAGCTATATTGTCAATTGAGAAAGACCTAGTAAGAGAAATTCACTATAAAAAATTAATAATAACTTTGCATCTAAAATCTTTTAGAAAAATAAACTTCAAATAAAAATAATTTTTTTTTATTAATAAAAAATTAAAACCCCTCATAAAGTTTAGTTTTAGGCCACGAAATTAGTCGGGTCGCCCCTGCTCATATTTCTTAGCAATTTGTCCACTGGGATATGATATATTATAATCATGTTCTAGTCTAGCACTTAAGAAGTTTGTTGAAAGGGTCCCAAATTAAACTCTCTACTTTCTTTAATTGGACCTCCATTTTATGTGGTAAGTAATTTTGCGGCAAAAGTGTCTAGAAATTTTTTGTGATGAGCAGGAAAACACCCTTTAGATTTGCCAAAAATCTTTGAAATTTATTTATTTCTCTCGGGGTGGCTTGCTTTAGTTTTGATGTATTTCATGCAAGCAGCTATGGTCCCGAAATATGGGTGTCCGACCTTTATGCACTAATGAGAAAAGGGCATGGAAAGTTTTGATCCTTTTGTTCGAGGAGGAATAGCCTCTCATCATATTGCAGCGGGAACATTGGACATATACCTTTTCCATCTTAGCGTTCGCCCAACACACAACATCTATACAAAGGATTGTGTATGAAAAATAGTGAAACCGTCCTTTCTAATAGTATTGATGCTGTCTTTTTTGGTGTTTTTGTTATTGTCGGAACTATGTGACAGAGTTCCGGCAACTATCCCGATTGAATTATTTGGCTCCGCCACTATTCCCAACTCCCAAGCAGATATAGAGCCCGTTTGGATTGGCTTAAAAAAAGTGGCTTTTAAGCACGAGTACTTAAAAGCAGCTTTTAAGTGCTGAAACTTATTTTATAAATAAGCAGTTACATGTTTGGATAAAAGTGCTGAAACTTAAAAAAAGTTATTGAAGTGTTTGGCAAACAAGTGCTAGTAAGCACTTTTTCCTATTAAAAAGATAAAAATATCCCTAAAGCTGTTAACATTATAAAGGAG